>JABUQX010044570.1:0-12500 GCA_015478945.1 Trachelipus rathkii
AGAGATGTTTTTTTCTTTCAAACTCCATGAAGTCCATCTTTTACATGTTAACTTTGCTTGATAATCGATTATATTTACTTTTTCAACTAATACTTGTGTCGCCCTCTAACTTGTTTCCACAAAAAATACACACATACCTGAACTGTTTTTTATTTTTTAAAAGAAACATTAAAAAAAAAATAGAAACGTTTAAATGAAATAAAATATATATGTATATATTAATATAATTCAATATGGATAAGAGGGTGTTCTAATTTTGAAACACACTCGACACAGAGCTTAAAGCGAACTTATAAATGTTCCTTGACAGTGAACACAAACCACAAAATGAAGAGATAATACGTTAAACCAACTATTTCCTTCCAACCAGCCTCACTCTACCGACAAGTAAAAGTATTCAAATGTAGTTAACGGAGGGTCTAGTTGGGTGGAGTCCTCCTCATCTTTCGCCGAACCACTCTGCTTTCTCCGCCTACCCCCGCCCTAGCGTTACATCGCAGATGAATAAATACAAAATGTTACTCAAGTAGATTCACAAAGTGTAGGCTAGCAATTGTAATATGGAATGATTTTCACATATGAACACGGGTAAAAAAAACAAAAAAAAAAACAAAAAAAAAAACGCAAAAATCAAAAGTTTCAAATTAGAAAACCTACTTTTTCCACTTCCTTACTTTAATTTGTCAAAAATTATTGAGTAGCCTAATATGAAAGATAAATAATATGTGTAGCACAATTAAAAACAAGACAAAAAAAAAAAATAGACTTGTAATGGAATTAATAGCGGTCGGTAAATATTGTCATTTTTACCATTTGGAGGGAGGCTTAGGGGGAAGCTCATGGGGAATTTTGGGGGGACTTTTGCGAAAATGCTCCTTGTGATAACCGGTCCATCAATGGTTTTTATTTTATATAGGCTATATTATATTGTGCGATGTGTAGATGCTGTACTCTTGTCTGGGTATAAGTGTTTTCAGAGTGTGTTATAACTAGTGTTTGAGTCAAACGACTCTTTAATATATATATATATATAGATCAGCTATAGTTCACCTAGTGATGAGAATAGTATCGTGCATCATGTGAGAGCAGCGATTAGTGTGAGCTGTATATGAGAGTGAGATATTATATACCAATAGTTATGATGTGTATGTGATCAGCACATATCAGTTTATGTACTGTTAGTTTACGATAATTGAGATTATGTAGTTTATTTGTGATGGCATTATGTATCTGATGACAGAGTAATTTTTATCACTAGTAACAAACCAGTGAAGATAGAAATTTTAGAAAACAACCATTTAAATTAATAACACGAACGTGTTTTTAAAAATGATAAAATTAATAAAATAAAAACTAGATTTTATAACTATTGGCAAACTTTTAATTATTTAATACATATATTTATGAATTTGAATAAAAACGAACTGATTTTCAAAGAGTATTTCTTATATATTTGAATTTTTATAAGACAAAGACAATCTTGAATATCATGGTTTTTGAGTAGAAACAAAAATATTATTTATTTACTCTAAATCCATAGTTTGTTTTATAAACAAAATCTACACTACACAGCTTAACATAGTAATAAAACAATCATTCTATCTCTAAACTAAAATGTTCATATGCACGTTTACTATACATATTATTTATTTATAATTATATTATAAGTATAAACACAATTGTTGTTTTTATTTCTATGTATTATTTATCAAATCGATGCTCCTATATCACTATAATAACAGCTGATTACCTAACAATTATGAATATTTATGTAAACACTATTTGTAAAAGATAATACTCACGCGGAGTCACGTATATTTTTGCACGAAATTCGGCAGAATACATGTTGTAAAGCAAATCTTTACACCTTGAGTCGTGAAAGTAAATGCGAGAAGCAAAACGGTCTAGGTCAGTATGTAATCAGGAGAGAGATCCGATGGGCACTTCTAATCTTTAAAATTTCAATGATGTTTTTCTAAAGAAATACCTTAACGCTTATTAATAATAATAATATATATACTAATATATATATATATATATATATATATATATTATATTTATATTTTATATATGGAAATTAATTAGGATATTGTCGACTCAGATCAATATTACAAGGAATAAATTTGTGAGAGTTAAGATTTGGTTAGGTTGGTCTACGGTGCGATTCTAGGGTCTTGATAGATATCAATTGTGTATTGTACAGTGTTTTATGTTTATTGTTAGTTTTTTGTTATAAGTTTTCATTTCTCCCACTTAAAATTCGGCTACTTTATTAATACCACATTTTTGAAAAATACCCTAAAATATTGGGAAAAATAACGGATACATTTTTTTAGTAGATTTTCGTTCCCCTGGGAATATAAAAGTAATTATCTTTATAAATACCCATAACAATATATTATATATAGTAATTTTATTATACCTTCACTAATATATTTTTTTTAGTCTAATATATATGACAATAATCAATATACTATATAATTTGTGATAATATAAAATAAACATTTCGTTACCATATATATATTAATATATAATATATAATAATAATTATACTATTAATCAATATATATATATATATATTATGATATATAATATAGTCAAAGAAAAATTTAAAATATTATTAGCATATATATTACTAGTTATTTGGTACGGTAATAACTAATAATATCACCTATAGCAAATTAAGATATAACAGTGCACACATAATAAAATAGATTGGTCTGAAATAATTTAAATTAAGCATTGAATTACTGAGAGTAATTAATAAAATATTATACAAATTATTAATAATATTATATATAATATATAATTATATAATTAATATATATATATTATATAATTATATATATATATATATATTATTATAAATATTATATATTAAATATATATTATATTAATTAAATATACTATCAGGTGCGGGCTTCGTTGAACGGCGGAAAAACCATGGGGAGACTCAACTTCATATATTATATATATATATATATATAATATATATATATAATATATATATATATATATTAATATAATATTAATATATTATAATTATATATAATATTAATATATTATATATATATATATATATATATTATATTAATATGTATAATCTTTAAAATAACAAATATGTATTTGTATATCTAGTACATAAAAGGTTATATATGGGCAATAATATTTAATATGAATGTACCTAGATACTAACTTACACCTTATAACACACAAAATTATGATAGTATTATAAGCTTAAGAGATAGTATATATAAGCTAATACCTAAAACAATCTATAATATATATTACCGATATATATCTACATGGTATTCATAGTATATATAAGCGCTAATGCAACTATTATGCTATTATGTATAATATATATATTAATTATATATAAATATAATATATATAATTATAATATATATTATATATATTATAATATTAATATATATAGTATATATTATATATAATATATATTATATATATAATATATATTATATATTTAAGAGGGGACGATCCTACTTATACACGTGCTACTCGGTTACTTCCACGAGATGATTATTATTATTAGGAAATGAACGGTATTACTTTCAAATTTTTGGCCAGTTATGATCGCCATTGAAATAACCTATTATTTAATATCACATTAATATAAAAATTATTGGGTAACGGCTCGCTTACATCCATCCATAAATATAGCAGTGAGAGCAATAATTTCAATTTTCAAGACGGTATACAATATAATAAAATAATAATTTTATATTATTATTTTTATAATCACAAGTTGTTTTTATGTTTTTCACCTATGTTTAAGAATCTAATAAAATCACTAAGTTTTATTTAAGAAAATAATATTATAAATAAAATTTACTGTCTTAATACACATTTCGGATAAAAAATAATTCATATATTTAAATTCTAATTTCATGTTAAGAAAAATAAAATTAAAGATAAAATTTATTATACTTCGTCTTATATGCTATCACATGTTCGGAGTACACATAAAAACTAAAATATCATAAATTTTTATTAAATATCTATAAATCTGAGTTTGAAAGTGTCCGACTATACTTCTAAGATATACATTCTTATATAACACACAATTATATTTGCTATAAAAGAAACTGATATAAGCAAAACTATATAAAATCAACATATCAGCCATGACTGAATGTTCTTACTACCGATATAGTATGTCATACTAGACAGTTTTAGTATTTCATATTACTTTACCAACACTCTCGAGCAATCTGGAAAACATATTTCTCCATTTGTAGTACATCATAATATAAGCATGTACTAAGCAATTATTGACGATTTTTTTGTCTCTCCACTTCAGCTGCATGAGTTTTCCACAGTATTGAGATGCAGATTCACCTTTTTTAAGCTTAGCAGAATTCAGTTTTGAAGATAGATTTCTTCTGTTTGGTCGGACAGTTCCAACGGCATCAGTTCTACGAGAAACCAGAATATGATATAACTCTGGTGAGGCATAATAATTATCCATGCCAATACAGTAGCCTTTATCAAATAAAGGCTTTGCAAGGTGAAGAATTACTTTTGTTGGCTTAGTCAATTCATCTTCATCCACACTAGGAATATCAATAGGATATCCAGTCTGTTTTCCTGTATACACAGCCAAATTCCAAACATAGCCTGATTTTGCCTCCGCAAGAACAAACGTTTCAATTCCAAATCTCGCTCTTTTGAGAGGAATGTATCTTTTCCACTTAAGTCTTCCTTTCCATAAAAGCAGGGATTCATCAATACTAATATTTTGTTCAGGAGTGTAGTTATCTTGAAATAAAGGGATTAGCATGTTTATAATATTCCTTAGCTTATAAAGAGGGTCATTACCTGATTGTTCATGAGAAAAATGCAAATACTTCAGCAGAATTAGAAATCTATCTCTCGACATTATTTTACCAAAGATAGGCGTTAACACGAGTTGATTTGTGGAATGATACATCATTATTTCTGGCTTACAATAATGAGATCCAGCTCCATGTATGCATAGGATTTAAAAGTTATACCATTCGAGAGAAGTTATAATTTTCATAACTCTTTAGTGTACTCATAGAGCTCATATATTGATGTGCTCGTGTAGCGGTACTTTCTCCGTCATTATCTTTTTCCACTCTCGTGACTTTTTGCTTATCTCTACACTATCAGGTAAGGATTTCGAGAGCTGTGTAATACAGTATTGAGTTTCATCAAAGATGAGAGATTGCAATCAGAGATTTCATGTGTATATATAGTCTTGAGAGAGTTATATGGGAGCTGGTAAATCCCCCTGAAGTTTTTCACTCACCTAGACAGCGGACCATTTCCAGCAAATGAAACGAGTCTCGCGGAGTTGGCTCTAGAGTATCATGCCAAAAATTTAGGAGTTTGAGTAGTATGTGAGCTTTACAGAGTGAGTTGCTTCACCATTAATCATACATTTAATAGCATGCTAATTCTAAAGCTCAGAGTAAGTATGCTCTCTCTCTCTCTCAGATCTGGATGCTTGGATACATTGGCGATACAACACTCTGAGAATGATCCTTCTGTATGCAAGATTTCATACCAGTGATACAATACTATATCGTTTAAATGCCAAGTATGACAGTCTAAGTGATAGATCTATGCGATTTCTAGTAATACGAATTTTTTTCGCAAGACATTATAACTCGTGCCAATCGTAGAGCGGCTCTAAATTCAGTAAATTTTGTATAGATGAGGAGTAGTATGCTCTTTTAGAATCAAACGAATACTGCCATATAAATATATATATAGTATTATCATATTATATCATTACTAAAATATATATATGAGTCATTACTGATAAATAGACTTGATAGCTATCAAATTTCGGCCTATTTACTCATTATAGTAAGTTCTGAGATATGAATTAAGCTTTCTAGTGTATGTGTTATGTAATAAATCTTACCACATAAAGTATATACATTTTACATATTATATATATAATATATACTAATTATGATAAAATTTAGTTTCTTTATATACTATGATATAGTATATATATTAATATATTTATGTATATGATCATATAAAGGGATATCATCAGAATTAAGTAAACTGGCCTTCAGGTAAAAGATATCCTTTTTAGTCGAAAATTAGTAATTTGTAAGTTACTATTATATATACCGGTTTATATCCACAAAACAATTTTACAAACAAGCAAGCATGCATGCTATCAGAAAAACTGGACCGGGAGGCATTATGGTATTGATGATAGCATTTGCGACACTTAGACAAAATGCAATTTTTGCGCTAAATTAATGTATTTTAAAATACGCTTGAATCAATCCGTTTTCTTTTTTAACTTCACATTAGTAAAAATATAGGGTATTGTAACTCATATTCAGCATTATTTAAATAGTGCGATGTTCTTGAGATGAGAGCATTATGTGTAATGTTCACCACAAGTTTTGCGCCCAATTTATTGGTGGCACTCATAAGATATTGCGTTCCACGAGCAGGAGATTGGATGAGTTTAGAATTGGTGAGTTAGTATACACAATAGAATTAAATGTATAAATATAATGACTATGAACAGATGATGAATATTAATTGTGGTCTTTCTTTTTTTAAGTGAAGTTTGAATAACATAATTACAGACTATCTTGACTTCCTGTGGAAGTCCTTTAAAGAAGACAACCTTTGGCGTCAAAGGTCAACAGTCTGTCTGCATTATACGGATGAGCACGAGAAAGTGTTTAATGATAATGCGGACGCTGATGTAATAGGATAGAGGTGTTATACATTCTCTCTTTCAAGATTTAATTGATTTATTTAATTAAAGTATGAACTAAGAATAGGGTAAATATGTCATACCGTTCAGGTAGTTACCAATGATAAGGCCAAACTATTCACGAAAATCACTACAAAGGTTAAGTTATTGTCGAGTCCTTCCTTCTCTGCATCTTGAAAATGGCTAAGCAAATTTACGAACATGGAAATGGTATTAATTAAAAAAGGATTCAAAATTACACTAAAATTATTAACAAAATATAGATACACATTAAAGGTATATCCAACTCTCTCTTTCTGCTTCTCTCATCCACTCGCGTTAAAGTTTGTCATAGTAATTTCTCGTCTCTGTCACCTTCTTCTCTCTGCTCTATTCTGCAAATCATTTCCTCTCATTCAATATCCCTATCTATCATCTATTATCTATATCTCTATCTCTCTTCCTATAATATATATATATACCTGATGTGAATATATATATATATTATAATATATATTATACTATATATATATATATATTAATATATATATTAATATAATCATAGTTAATATATATAATAAACTATATTTATTAATTTATATTAATATTAATATATATAATAATATATACTAAATATATATAATATATATATAATTAATATTTATATATGATAATTATAATATATATATAATATATGATAATTATATATATTAATATATTATTAATTAATAATTATATATATATATAATTATATTAATATATTAATATAATATACTAGAATATATATATATATATATATATATAATATATATTAATATTATTATAATATTAAAATATTAATAATATATTATATTATATATAATATATATATATTATATATATATTATATATAATTATAATATATTACACATATATTATATTAAGCAGTATATTATGATAGTAAGTTCTTTAACGTATGGGATTTATCAGGTTACTAATACCAAAACTAGTATCTATATATAAAGCAGCTACATATACATATATTGTATTTATATTAATTTAGTGTAAGGACTCAGTATTGAAAGATAGTGGTACTAAATATGTACGTATTATGTACTATTATTATACAGTGTTACATATGAAATAATGTTAGTATCAAAATAACTAAGTATGTGGGTATATATATTATAACATGAAGCCTAATAAAGATGTTGATTGTGTTCTTAAACCCATATATATATAATTATAATACTCTAATTATTATCATACTATATGGGGATAGGTTATATTGATCTTATATGTATTATATGTTATTGTTTATACTAATATTATACAACATTATATATATATATATATAGTAATATATAATATATATATTAACATATAATATTTAATTATAAATATTAATATATTTAATATATTATTTAATATATATAATATATATATATATATATTATATATATATTTATTAAAATATATATATATATATTAATATATATAAATATATAGTATATATATATATAAAATAAGGTTCTTTATTTTATATATTAATTTTTATTAAAAAATAATGGATTTCGGAGGAAGGAGGAGGTTTTGATGGAAAAAATCCCTCCATAAATAGACCTCAAATAATATTATTATAGAGTTTCTTTTTACCGTTGCTAGATGACCAACAAGTGTTTTGGAAGGCATTAATAATTATAGTACTTTCCTGGAGGCACAAATTCAAATAATCCCTCACCAGTCTAATAGAATCCTTATGAAAAATTAAATGTTTCGCAGATAATAAATGTTATCTTAATGTAATATATTAGCGATCTTGTTAATAAATTTTAACTATATTTAATAGTAATTAAAATACGTAAATTGGAATTATTTATTACATTAGTTGCTTTTTATATTTTTTTTAAAGGAGGCCAAAAAGGCATCTATCTGTGCTTACCCCGAGTAAAGCGCGTCACTGATTATATATATATATATATAATATATATCATATATATATTAATATTATAATATATATAATTAATATTAATATAATTATATATTAATATTATTAATATTATAATATATATATATATATATTAATATAATGAATATATATTTAATAATATATATATATATAATAATATATATTATATATTATAAATATATTAAATATATATATATAATATACTTATATTAATAATATTATATATATATTAATATATAATATAAATATATATATTAATTATATATATTAATAATTAGTATATCACTATTAATACTTATATATAATATTAATATATATATATTATAATATATAAATATATATATATTATATAATATAATTAATTATAATATTATATATATATAATATATATATATAATATAATTATAAATTAATAATTTTTAAATTTTTTTCTACACATTTGGTTCATAACAGAATTTTCATTCAATTTGCAAGAAAAATAGAGTTATATGCATAGAGATCTTGATTTTTTTTTTTTTATATTTATAAGTATATTAGTGTACATAGTTTTATTATGTAATTAGAAGGATTATATGCTGAGTTTATATAATATTATATATCACATTTAATATAATGAGTATTGAGTAATATTATTAAAGTGGGTGAATGTAGTTCATTATATATATACTTGATCTGTTCATATATATTTAATAATATCTACTCACTACTTATACATAATTATAAGAAGCAATAATATATATCATATTACGTAATATTTTACTTATGTAATAATAACGAACTCTGGCCATATTATACCTATATACAGTGGTTTACAGAATAATTGGGTATAAGTATTTATTATTACAGTATATGCTACCCTCATTAGTAGGTAAGTTTAGTGAACCAATTATATTTATATTTAATTTTATTATATTTATATTACAATTATAAATAATCCCTACACATTAAGGTTATTTGTTTATACAATTTTAATGTTTTTTATTTTCGTATGTAATGTTAAGATAAAATAAATTTGTTTTAATATACTTAAAATTATTTATATAAAGTGTAATGTAAGATATCTTTTGTCAAGTAGGTTCTTACAACTATTTGGTAACCTAATACGGATTCTACCATATGCAGTGGTATCCATTACTGGTTGTAAGGTCCCCCTGTAATTTCAATTCCTGATATAAAAGGCTAATCACTTCTTTATAGGGATAACCATCATATTTTTATTTGCATCCCTGGTTTTAATTATAATAACACGTTATGCAACTGAGAATAAAACTAGAATAAAAGAGAGTTTTGAGAGAGAATAACTCAAACTCTACAAAAGCTTATGGTTTGCTCTATCTCTGATGTCCGCTATATCGACCTTAAGAGAATTTTATATATCTATAACAGGTTATACATCTCTATTGATGGAGTAAGTTTTCAGGACATGTTTTTTTTGTAAAATATTTATTAATATATATATAAATTTCTATATATTTATATATTATTATTTATATATTTATATATATTATTATATATTATATTTATATTTGAAATTTAAAATATGTTTGGGTTAGTCTAATATAAGTCCCTTTAAGTTTCCTAATTATTACTTTATAAACTATTATCTCTTCAGGGAACCTTCTGTATGTAAAAGGAATGGAATTACCCAACATATTTGAAACTCTAAGAATTTGTGGAACCTATATACGGTAAAACTTATACTACTGTCAAAAGCTTATAGAGATAGATATAGAAAGATGATATAACAGGATTATCGTAGATATGTTATTGGAAATATTAAGAACTTGATTATACCTCTCGTGATAGACATCAAATCGACAATTGTTGAAAAGCTTTAAAAGTCTAGAAAATGTTAATAATATAGTTAGTTAAGTCCCGAAGTAAATGAAGAGTGATAATAATATTAAATATAATAAATTATATATATATTTTCTAAATTAAAAAATAATATATTAAATAAAATAATTAATCGAAAGTAACAATTAAATAAATATTTGTGGAACTAATATAATGAATGAGAGTTATAATATAAAAATATTCAAATGAGTAATTAAATAAGGGGAAGGTTTTTTACAGAATAATATTAATAAATAATGAGATTATCACATAAGAATGCATAATAATCCATAATTCATCATATTAAGTGAAAATATGATGAAATAACATAATAAAAATTTACACTATATATATAAATTATAATAACATGGTCCACAATATATCTATGACAAAAATAATAATAAATAAAAGACACATAAACAATAATCGAGTCAGTCTTTTTTCTGACATCCTATATTTAAATAAACTAAAGATATATTCATACTCAATAATAATATAGGATAATAAGTAATTGAATTATATATTTATCTAGAGTATGAATATAACATATGAATCTAATTAATCTGTTGTAATTTATTACATAATATTTATATTTGCAAAAAATACAAGGATGATTTTATTATTTTATGATCCATATATTTTTGATTATCGATCGGGCTCCATATTCAAATAATTTTTTTTTGTTCTTTTTTTTTTCTCTCTTATAAGCATATAGGTATTAGTTTTTATATATTTTCTATAAAATTATAACTTGTATCTTGTGCGAGAAAAATTTATGAAAATATACACTATATTATGTAAATCAACATTCTGGGTGGTGATAATATAATATATATCTAAATATTTGTATGTATTTATGTCTTATAATGATATATATAAATAAAGTTAGTTAGAAGGGAGTGAACCATATAGCAAAAGAACTGATAATAAAACATGTTTTATAATACAAAAATAATGAAATATATCGTATACAATAAGAGATGAACTCTATACAACAGGGAACATATATAGTAGATAATAAAAACCCGTATAATAACTATATAACTTTTTAGAACCGTCTAGAAAAAGTTCATGCGGTTAGCTTATAATAAATTATAAATGTTATATAGTCCAAAATAATTTAGGCAAAGAAAATTAAAGAATTTATTATGTTCGAATTATTCACTAAGTTTTTATGTTGAGTAGAATAAATATAAATATCGATTCGTTATAGGTTGAAACAAAATAAAAAAAATATCGTAAAGTGCTCCTAGTACGAGGGAGAGAGGAATAATAATTAAAGTTCGTTACCGTGTAAAGCCATGGGTTATAGATACCGCTGTTCAATTATATATGTAAATTATGTTGCGGTCTCTCTGCCACTTCAAAAAATCTGACATATTAATAATTAATGTAAAGTGAAAAGAAGTCATAAATTTACGATATAAGAGATTGAAATTTTTCATTATCCTTTATATATTGTATAGACTATAAAAATATATATGATATTTAAATATATTTATTTTCCAATAGTTTTTGGGGTTATATAATAAGTTAGATTATAGTATCATTGCTAAGTTTGTATGTATTTTTAGGAAATATATATTATAAACGGGTTTTTAAACATTAAGAAGTCAAATATGTTCGTTCACTAATGGATACATAAATAGTACTATTAATAACCCTAATAAAATAATTTACAATTGAGAATTATATAAAGTCGATTAGAGGGTTATTCATATTATTTATTGAGTTTGGGCGGAATATATAACGTTTCTCACTTAATTATTAAAGTTAATGTGATTATTATTATTATTCATTATTGATATGCATTAATTATCTACTGAAAAGAGAGAGGCTGATATCTTTATATTATTATTATGATTATATAGTTGATTAATATTTTGGATATATAGTATCTCTTATAATTATTGTATATTTATTTATGATTAATTAATATATTATTATATTTACTTATGGATATTTACACATATATTCATATTAATATTTCAAAAT
>JABUQX010044570.1:17500-20000 GCA_015478945.1 Trachelipus rathkii
GAATTTAAAATAGGGGAAAAATTAATGTTTCGGGGTAAAATAGGTCTTTATTTTTTTTTCATATATTGATTCTGTGTATACTTAACAAATCTTATCATAATCTAAACTAGGAGGTCCTAAGCCAAAACGTAACCTGTGTGAATTGACGACGCATTAAACCTATACCCAAACTACATGGATCGTCGATGAAGTAAACATATACCTATCTTATATGGATATACTTTGCCGTAACTTTTTTATCTTGCTTTAGAAGTTTTCTCAATAAGATTATTTCCTTTCCTTTTGTTGGTTTGTTGGAAGCGTGATCTCATTGAACCTGAGCCGAAAAAGAAAGATCCCTCTCATCGATCTTATTTGATATTAAATCTTAGAAGATGGATTTGGTTGATGCCTCTGGAGACTAACTGTACTTGGTACTTCTATTTCGATATTTATATGATCTGGCAGCTCTGCTGAAGATTCGAACATTTCATGAAACTCAAAATCAACATTTTGTATTAATTAAATAGTGAATAGTTTTTCTTGTTGTGCTTACTTGTTCAATTGCACTACACATATCGATGCTTTTAGTTTGAACGTATTTTGAAAGTGTTGGTCAATTCCTAACAATTTTTAGGTTACAACCAGAGCTGGAATGAATGGTGGAGTTAATGTACTATTTAAAATTAAAACTCCCTTTATGAATGTTCACCTGGCAATTGACTGACATGCTCCAGAGCTGCTACTATTGAATATAAGTATTTCCTTAAAAAGTAACAGAGCATTTTCATTCTCGTAAACTCACAATCTTATTTTAATTTTTAAATTTTTCCTTTAAGACGGAGGAGCATTTTAAATTGGTTCGAAAAAATGTGAACATCTCTGATATTATACTCATCGAATTTTACAGCCTAACACGAAATGATAGACGAGGTGAATTGGAAGTTTTGATGGATTTTTATGATTTAAAAAAGTTTTTAAAGCAATTATCAAAGCTTTAGAGGAACTTGAGATGGGTCAAGATGTTGAACTTGCTTCAAAAACCTCAGAACTTATGAAATCTCTAATAACGAGAGAATTGGTTTATTTTTGACTTCGACCTTATTCTCCTACATTGTAACCTTAATCATTAGTGACAGTGACTGCTATTAATAATCTCGGAAATGTTATGCTTGCTTCAAAAGATTTCCAAACAAACTTTGATGAAATATTTTCGAGCATTTTGGAAGTTACAAAAAAAAACTTCTCCTCTCTGTTACTAAAGAATAAGAATGACGCTTATTACAATTAACGTAAAATGAAAAGATATTAAGCAATTTCAATTCCCTTTGGTGATTTTTCAAACCAAGTAAACAGCAAGTTCGTGAGCCATTTATCTATGCTCATTAATCTTAATAAAGTCATTTCGTCGATATCCATTGAAAATTTTAAGAATTTTTAAATAAATTTCATCACTACATTCCCATTTAGATTGCTAATAATTTTAACATCTATCTCATTCACAACGTATACTCCAGAATAGAAATTATCTACTTTGAAAAGGCTTAAAGCACACTTTCTTAATTTTACAGGAGAGGAAAACTAATAGAACTTGCTTTGATGAGCACACCATAGCTACACAATATATATATATATATATATATATATATATATATATATAATATATATATATATTATATATAGATATATTATAATATATATATATATATTATATATCATAGAAATATATATATATTAGAGATGCACCGGAGAGTAATTTTGGCCGGAGGCCGGAGAGCCGGAGGCCGGAGAATGAAAATTTTAATTCCGGCTGGAGGCCGGCGTAACAATATACATAAGGAAAATTTTCATTTATACGTACTTCCTATTATATATATATTATAATATATATATATATATATTATATATATATATATATATATATATATATATTAATATATATATAAAAAAAGATTTCTTCAGTCTACACTGTTTGAAATAACTGAGAAAACAAAGATTTGGGACATTAATGATAGAAAAAGCACAGAAATTCATTTCAAAATTGGGGAAATGATTGCTGTGGACAATCTGCCATTTTCTTTTGTAGAAGACATTGGATTTAAGAGATTAATAAATCACGTATGTCCACAATATAATATTCCATCAAGGAGGTACTTTTCAGAAGAGATTATCCCAACAATATATAAAAGGGTAAAGAACAAAATAACACTTCAGCTGCAAGAAATTCAAGCAATATCATTAACATCAGATATTTGGACTTGCTCATATAACAATGAAAGCTTTATAAGTATGTCAGGGCATTGGATTGATAAAGATTTTCAAAGGAAGAGTGGAACATTACAAATCAGTAGTTTTAGTGTTTCTCATTCAGCAGAAAATATGTCTAAAAAGTGAGGAAATACTTAAGAGCTGGAAATTAAAAAAAAGAAAATATTCATGTTGTCCTAACAGATAATGCACCAAACATTACAAAAGGTATGAGAGCGACAGGTGTTATAAATGAGACATGTTTTATTCATTC
>JABUQX010044571.1:0-7500 GCA_015478945.1 Trachelipus rathkii
AGATTAAGGAAATGCAGCATTATGAATTTGCGTCACTTTTCAATCTCGAGTACTGCAACACTTGAATAGAAGGAAATAAGATATAATTTAAAATACCATGTACACAAATCACAATCATATTATAACGGAAATGGAGTATAAATAAGTACAATATTTTTAATTAGTTAACTTTTACATGTAAAAAAAAGTTAATCATATGAAAAGTAAAAAGGCAAATCATAACCAAAGTTATCTCATGGAGTTATTGTAATATACTATATATATAATGTATAATTATAAGATATATATATATATATATAATATATATATATATGATTTATATATAATATATATATATACTATATATATATATATATATATTCAATACTCCGATCTAAGTTCGACTATTTTAATTCATTTTTTAAAGATGGAAAAGTAGTTAGACTCGCGCACGCAAAATTTGCAAAACCGAAGCACAATCAATGCGAATGTCGTATAGTTGTAGATACATTTTGAATTGCATCTGTATTGCACAAAAAACATGCGGTGGGTCTTCCTCTCGACATTTCTTTGATAACGGTTTCGCTTCTACGCAATGTACCCATAAAAAACTAGACGCCCTGCATAGACATTAAATTTGGTAATAAATAAATTAAGGACATGCACAAAGTTGGTAAATGCTCAATGGTTACAAACAAACTTTAAAACGGAATGTGAAAGAGTGAAGAAAATAGTGGGATTCAAGACAGCTCATCACATCGATACATGTAAGTAATAACATGGTGAATAGTATCATACGAACAAATTTACAGCCTATGAATGTATCCACAGCATGCAAGAAGGGAGAAGAACGTCGGGTCGTTTCAACTTGTACTACAGTATTTACAAATGGTTGTTCGAAGACGCTTCCATCCTCCGCGAATACATGCTTCAGCCCTCTGCAGCCAGGTTTCATTGCATGCCAAATGACCATGTGATGCCCGGGTTGATTCCCTTACATGCGTTGGCTATTTGACAGCGAAATCATGCGGTAGGTAAACTGGTCTTAGACCCAGCGTATACGATAGTTTGTTTGAGACAGTCGCGCCATGCTGAGAATAGTTAGGCGCGAGTTGTGTGTGTAATCGGTGAAGCGGCGCAGGCCCATGGAAATGAACCAGACTCTCCGATCATCTCCTCCCGGAAAGGTTCGTCGAGGTAAGGTCGTCACTATAGGGCATTATTTGCTGGGCACCATCATGTGGTAATATATTATTCGTCGGTGTCCTTACAAAGATAGTATTCACTCAGGAGTCAACAAGGACGGTCTGCGGAAAAATGGGAGTAATGCGTGCCTGTCAAGATTTCCCCTCGAAGAAGTAAAGTGCCCAGATTAACCTAATGAGTTAACCACACCAACGTGACCTTGAGTAGAGACCATTGGTGATGGCTAGTGAATACTTATATGGTGGTTGTTTCCGCCCAATGGTTGTAAGTTCCACCTGTTTATACCGTACCGCTATTTGTAAGCGTAGATTTCATTCGATCCATAAGAGATCTATAGAAGTCAAATCAATGACAGCCAGAATCCCAAACGCCCGGTGTTGGCCCACGATGCAAACGATGCATATTGTGGGCTATATGAATACATGGTGACTGAAACGACATCCATCGGAGGGTTCTTCGAATATTCCCAAGACCGAACTAGCCGGCCGTAAGAGGACATGGATTTCATGGGTGTAAGCAGAACGCCAGTTCGACGTCGAAGTACGGACACTATTCCCCTCCGTATATGAGAGGGAGTTGGACACTCGATCCCCTGTACGCTTAAACTGTCTGAAACCTATGGAAGGCCATGTGGCTGCGGCGGTCGCGATGTGGAAACGTTGTCATTATCTGCAGCAGCTCTGGCCGAGCATTCCTCGCTTTGTCGTAATGAACGCCTCCAACATTCACACTTTTCGCTGCGTATTCTGTCCACAGGTGGCAATGTTTCCAAATATATGACTCTGACTAAACAAACCACTCTAAAGTTATACGTTTCACTACACTTTAATACGGATAATTTGTAGGTTAGGACATAACCTCCATATGAAAGCTGTTAGTTGGTTGTACAATTCACATTGCCGTATTTATTAGGTCTACATATTCAATGTACGATCTAAAAAGGTATGCATTAGATATTTTAATTTAATTCCTTGTTAGCTGTATGAAGCTTGTTGAAATACCATGACTATTCACTATTGAATTATACCTAACTTATTTTCCATGTTGATTAGCGTTTCGAGCTTTTGTTAAGCACATGACTGTCACGGGGAGGATCGTTCTACTTGTTTTGGGGTACATGCGGAAAGAACACCCATATAATAATGTCGATAGGAGAGACCCACCTCATTTTTGTATGTGCATTCAACAGAAGCCATAAAAAATATATCATGCCATTCGACATTCGCATGTTTGTGCCGGTTTTTCGTATTGCCGCTTTGCGCAGACACCAACGTAACATTCCCATCCTCTTTAATGAATTAAATAATCGAAACTTATATTCTTACACATTTCAATACTTAAACCATCGCCGTACGGGAACACCGCTGTAACAACGAACTCGTGAAACACCCTATATATATATATATAATAAATATTAATATATTTATATATTAATATATATAATATATATATAAATAATTATATATATATAAATAATATAGATATATATATAAACATATATATATATATATATATATATAGGTATATGGCCAAACTAAAGAAGTTACTTAATCCTACTGAATATATAATTAATGTACTCATTAATGATTTGCTAAATGGCTTATTTAAACATTTTAAAAAATCATGTAAATTAGTCTTAATTCAAGCTACTGAAAATTTTTGAAGTGGATCGCCAACAGTATAAAAAAAACACGTTACAATGAAGTTTAAATATACAAATATACGATTTGACTGTAGACCTTATTTAAAGTAAATGAAAAAAATATATATATTAATTAGAATACAATTAAAATTCAGTGGATACTTCACCATTAACTGTTTTCCATCCTCATCAACAATAACATTCTCAAGTGATTTTTGTATATAAACTCCATCTGATAAATCTTGAAGAAAAGTAAGCAAATCGATTATGTACCTATAAATACTCTCAAAAGCTGCATATATCCATGCCATCTTTTAGCAAATTTGACCCATCCATTATAAAGGTATTAAATAACAAAGAGTAATGTTAATGGAGGAAGAGCTTAAGAGCTCTAAATATAATAAGAACACTGTATGAAATTTAATTTATTTAATTTATAGTAAGAGTAATACTTTGATTTAGCCATAAATAATAAGTACTTTTTCTCATTATATAAGAAAGAAGCTCAGTAGAGAGCAAGAAGAAGCTGAAAAATGGTTGCATGAAATACATCCAAAATATATGACTGGATATTTTTCTTTCCTTCTCCAATATCCTTCTTCATTTCCCTCATATTATTTTGAAGGAACTTTTGTGAAATCTACAACGGCATCAGATTGATGGAAACTAATAAGTCTGAAAGAAGATAGAAACTGATAAGTCTGAAAGAAAATAAAGTGAAGAAACTTCCAGAAAATTATGCAGATTTTGAAATTAATTTGTATAACTGTCCTGCAAGTACAGGATCTCTGGAAAGATTCTTCTCAACCTTTAGTCAAGTATGGACCAAAGTGAGAAATAGGTTGGGGTTGGAGAAGGCAGAAATGCTTGTGAGAACATACAGATATTTAAGAAGCAAGAAAACCTATAATTACAAATTAAGTTTCCTATATCAAATTTCAAAATAAAATATATATATATATATAATATATATACATAACATAATTTTATAATATATCATATAAATACAACTGACTTTTTCTATCATAAACATTAGTATATTACAGTATATACTATATATATAATATATAATATAAATACTATTGTTAATATATACATTAAAAACTATAAATAATGTGATATGAAATTAGTTATTAATATGGTATTAAATAAAGGTAAGACTCCTTTAACGACTATGTTAGGTAATTTTAAATTTTGAATATATTAAGATATAATAATAAATGCTAAGGGTCAACTTAAATACTTAATATAATATACTAAAAAATACGGATAATTAATCAAATTGATTGTCCTTTTATTTGTCGCAAAATAAATCAATCTTAAGACTTAAAAATGTCTCATACTTTAATAAATCCACGTTTATATTTCTTATTACACTTTAAACTTTTCTATACAACAAAGTTACGTCTCGCTTATTTATTAACTTTTTTATTTTTCGATAATATATATCAGAAATAATTCACTTTTTGGTTTGATCACTGAAAAAATAAAAAAATATATAAAACACTTTTAACACTATGAAAAAAAATATTCCTAATTAAAACAATCGAATCCTCTGAGTTATAGTCTATCTGTAATCCAAAGTGTCCTACAAAGAATTTAAAAATCCTTTGGCCATTACTGAAAATAAAATCAATCTAATTATACTTTCCTTCTCCCTCCAATCACCTCCTAGTCTAACACTTTTAATAAACTCCAGATTTTGTTATTATTCTTCTCTTTTGTTAATCCGTCAGCAACCAGATCTCTATTGCTTATCCATTCTATGTTGGTAATTACTCCATCCTCCAATTTAGATTTAATATTTAACATATCTATTCTTAACATTCTATTTTTAACGCCTGATTCAGACCGGATATTATTATGAAGAGATTTGCAATCCGTTTTAACAATTATATCTAATTTAAAATCTTCCTTTGTCATCTCGTTTAATTCTTCCCATAAATATTTTATATATTCAGCCCATTCTATTGCTTCTACCATACTCATTGTCTCACCTGCCAATGTTGACCCTACTACTCTTTTCGCCAACTTCGACTTCCACACAATCGTGTTTTTCCTTCCGTTGCTGTCTCTTAAAAAGACACAGTAACTAATTTGAGTCTTACCTTCATCAATATTTCCAAAAGAAGCGTCCGGGTAAACTTCTAGAACTAATTTTCCCTTTTTTAATTTCTCTATTACCAACTCAGTCTTTATCCTTTTTGTCTACTTTATTTATTTCACTCAGTTTATGACCATTAGCACATTGCATATTTCTCCTAATTTGCTCACAGGGAAGCTCAACTCAGGCCGAGTATGCTGTGCTAGCCAATTGAGTTTTCCTAAGACAGAAAGATATGACGTCTGTTCTTCATTATTTAAATCGTCATTCAAATTTCTTCTTTTTTCAATGTCAATCTTCTCTAATTTTTTTTGTATATATTTATTCTGATCCATCATAATGTCTTCATTTTTTTCACTTATGTGTATTCCTATATATTGAAAATTCTCTCTCATTACACTTCCCACCTTTAATTTTTGATCAATCTTTCCAATTACCTCTTCATGGAAATTCTCTTCACCTCCATATATCATGTCATCAACATGTGTTCCCATTATCCCTATAAGTAGATATTTGTTCTATCCTTTTCTTCCTGAAAAATATTGTTTTGAGTAACGGAGTAACGGACCGTGTACTTTTTCTTTCATGTAACACACTGAATGACTTCCGTCTTTTTTTCCTCCGACTGACTTTTAGTCCGTTACTTTTTGTTTGACGTTTCTTGAATGTGATAGCCAATTGACCACCCTTTGGTTTTACTAAAAAAAATTGAATTTTTTATATATAGTATTATAGATATATATAATATATAATATATAATAAAAAACTTTTGTTCTAAAACCATTTTGGCCCAAAAACCATATTTCAAAAATTAATACGCTCACCATCAAAAACCCAAGCTTAACAAGTTTCCAAAATTTATCAAAAGATGAATCGAAATACTCAAAGACTAAAATAAATTCTCAAATTGATTCGCCAATGCAAGGTACGCTACTTTCCCACAATCTTTTCCTTCAGTTTCCGGAAAACGGGGAGTTAAAAGTATAGGCCTTGGATAGTTTGTAGGATAACGCACAAAGAGAGATATCAAGCGAATAATATTTATTTCGAGGATAAAATTTCACCTCGGTGAAAAGAGTGCCTAAAAAAATTAAAAAAAGAAATTACAAAACATGAAAAATATAAAAATGGTTTACATAAAGTTATACAAATCTGAAAAACATAAAATTGCAATCTAGCCTATTTCACACATCTTTTTTTACCCAAATTCTAAATGCTATAAAAGGATTGTAGATGCATATTTTCACACCTTTCAAAAATTATTACTAATACACCAAAAAAACTGATACAAATTTACACCTCTGATGATGAATGTTATATAATTAATATGGAGGCACCATAAACAGCAAATCTTTAGAGTACAAAAATTTCACATATGTTCCAGCCGAAGCTAAACCTGATTTTATTGATTTCAGCTGGTAACAAAAATTGTATACAAAAATTTATAAAAAAAAAATATACGCATGATTTTAATTCTCTATGAAAGGCATAAGGAAAAACAAAGTTAGATGCTCGATGTATGTAATTCAGTATGCCATAAATTTCACCTAAAAAAAAAATTACAAAAAAAAATTTATTTTAAGAATATCAAACTGTAAATAAATTACACCTCTTATGATTTATTTATGAAAATGTTATAGAAAATTCAGCTTGTAACAAAATTGAGGTGTAAACACAAAATTTCATACTTTCAATGGGGAACATCAGAAAGGGAATTGTCCAAGAAACAAAAAAACATTTCGGCATAAGGCATTTAGGTCATTAGATTTTAGATTTTAATTTCCAAGGGCGTGATTTTGAAAAGGTTATGCGATTTAATTGTAAGCAAAATTTGTTTAACTTATAAAAAGTGGAAAAAAAATTTTTCGATTGAATTTGGCGAAAAAGACAGTTCATTCAGCAATACGACTCATATTAAAGTCTTATTACTAAATGTAAGAATAAAATAAATTCACATTTAAACAACAAATTTTAAAAGAAAGTTTATTGATGAAAGTGGTATGTAAATATGAGTTATTAGTCTAAATTTTATATAAAAGATTTGACGGGCTTTTTTCCATTCGCAAATCGCTAGTCCAAACTTCACAATTTGATTAATTAATTTATTAATTAACAAGTTAATTCATTCATTTACTTCTTCATTCATTTATTAATGAATTAATGAATTAACAAGTAAAATTATTAAATAGTGAATGAATGAATGAATGAATGAATGAATTAAATAATTAATTAATAAAAGTTTAATTTTGTAAATAAAGTTTTGTAATTGAACTCATACAGTTGAAGAAAATGGATTAGAATTAATTACTGAAAAAATTTATTAAAGAAAAACAACATAAAATTAAATTAATTAACTAATTAAACATTTCTAGATAGAAAGAAAAATTAATAAATAAATAGGTAACTAAACGTATAAATAAATAAATAATGTTCCGATTTACAAACCTTTAGTAAGTCAAAAACAAATTAGACTTGTTTAGACAGGAAGAGAAATAAATTTTAAAATCTAATTTTAACTGACTGAATATTTAAACTTTGACAAAGTCCGAGACAGATAAAATTTATAAGG
>JABUQX010044571.1:17500-32500 GCA_015478945.1 Trachelipus rathkii
CCGGTCCCCTCGGTCCTCATAGAATGAAATCAAAGCTCAAAACATAAGGACGCGTGAAAGGCCATAATCATTTCGGTAATTTGGCTCTTATCAATACATAGAGAGTGAAATTGAATCTTCGTCGCAATTTTAGAGAAATCTGTCAAGAGAGCTCTAAGGTCAACATTTGCTCCATACAAAAAAAAAATCTCAATCATTATTCTACCAACCAATATATATATATATATATATATATATATATATATATATATATATATATATATATATATATATATAGTAAATATATCTATATATATATATATATATATATATATATATATATATATATATATATACTTACACTGGGCATAAAGTTTTATTTTTAGGTAGAAGATTCTTCTGTGCTCCAATACCAAAACTTTTGGATAAATTTTGCAAACACTTCGCACTTTGCACTTCGCTAATAGAGAGCATTTACGGAGCTGTTTCAATTTACGCGTGGATTTCTTGCAAATATGTCTGACAGGCACTCAGCATTTTATCTCTTAACATGCATTTGACACCATACACGTCTAGACACCTTTAATAGCAAAACATAATAACGACAATCATATCTAGCTTCTGAGGGTCAATGTAGGGTTCTTTCAAAGGCTTCCCCAATCATTTTACTTCAGATCATCAGTCGACTTACTCCTATGCACAAGGTGTACATGTTTCTCTCACAATGCATATTCTAATGCATAAGATGTTCTGAAGCATCTTTAGATCATCTTTCACCACCCTAAATTCTAGATATGTTTAAGGATGTTATCAGTCTTTGTATAAAATATTCATCACATATCAAAAAAGGTTTGACTAATATTTCTTCTCTTAAAGAAGGAACCATCACTTTTCGACATATTCACTCTCCCATTTTCACCAACACACTCCAATCTCTTCCTAGCACTCTCCTTATACTATCGAAATTTGAAGACTAAATTAAGGAAAAGAGAACAGACAACATTGACCTTTGGCTGTAAATTGAGGATAGAGACTGTTAGAGGGAACAGAATAGGGTTTGATGTCTTAATGCCAAAACATCTTAATTTCTGTTAAAAACAACAGGTAAGGTTTAGGAGAAGAGATCAACAAAAAGAGAATTTGAACACACACCGCAAATGTTGCAGAAATTATTGAAGAATAAAGACAGTGTGCCATGGAAAATAGAGAGTGTCTTAATAACACCAGTGCCAACAAAAGAGATCACCAACTCCCAGGTGATGATAAGAGAATGAATGGATAAGTTGTAATTATTAGAAGCACCCTTTTAGGTTTCCCTGAGACTTCGTTTGACTGCGCCATGTTTTAAAATTTTTAAATATATATAATATATATATATATATATATATATATATATATATATATATATATATATATATATATATATATATATATATATATATTTCGATAGAAAGAGGAGAGGAGAGAGAGAGAGAGCAGAGAGCAGGAGAGAGAGAGTAGAGAGAGGCAGTGCAGGCAGGGAGGATTTAATGCCGTCCGAGATGATGAAATTACTTTCCATAACGTTTATATTGTATTAAGGTGTATGAAACCTCCCGCTGCACTCCAGGGGAGGGGGGTCATGGTTCGTCCCTTTAGCTCCCCATCATTCCCACACAATCCTAGATAGGGTGTTTATAGGTTTGTTCAGTAAGTACTCCTATTTTTACACAAATGCCTTTTGACACAATTACAATTTTTTTTTAATTTATAAAACATGGCGCAGTCAAACGCAGCCTCAGGGAAACCTAAAAGGGTGCTCCTAATAATTAAAACTTATCCATTCCTTCTCTTATCATCACCTGGGAGTTGGTGATCTCTTATGTTGGCACTGGTGTCACTAAGACACTCTCTACTTCCCCTGGCACACTGTCTTTATTTTTCAATAATTTCTACAACATTTACGGTGTGTGTTCAAATTCTCATTTTGTTGATCACTACATCTCTTCTCCTAAACCTTACCTGTTGTTTTTAACAGAAATTATGATGTTTTGGCATTAAGACATCAAACCCTATTCTGTTCCCTCTAACAGTCTGTATCCTCAATTTACAGCCAAAGGTCAATGTTGTCTGTTCTCTTTTCCCTATTTAAAGTCTTCGAATTTTCTACTTTATGACTTAATCTGTCATGCCCCTCTATAACTAAATTCATCTGGTCTGCCTATTTATTGCCTAATCCTATCATCTTATGTGATTAGAACAGAGGCTAGCGTGAATTTCTTTTACTTCTCAAGATTCAGATATATATATATATATATATATATATATATATATATATATATATATATATATATATATATATATATATATATATATATATATATATATATATATATATATATATAGGTGTCACAGAAAGAATGAAACGGTGTGACTTCATATACGGGCACATTGATGAAAAATAGGATCATAATAATCTATACATGTATGCTAGGTAACGCTTCGTTATGGAGATATTAGCGATGGAGCCAACCAAAGAGGGTGGGAATACGGTATGTGACATAGGATTCCCCATAAACAGCACGATTGCATTTCTTTTGTTCAAGACATTATAATACAAAAGATATAGGTTACAATAGGTATTCAAAGTGGACCCCCCTGACTGATGCATGCACTCCACCTCAGTTAAACGAACATTGTCGTCGACCGTAATTCATCTGCTGTTTTTTTCTGCACACTCATGCCTGATTCTTTTCTGCATGCAGTTCCCAAATATCATTGACTGGTATGGCGTATACAACACCTTTGATTGTGGCCCAGGGAAAAAAGTCCAACGGTAGAGGCGAAAGTGGAGGCCAGAAAACAGTGCCTCCCTGACCTATTCATTGTAAAGGGTAGTTAGTATTAAGCCGGTTGCGTGTGTCTCTGGCAAAGTGAGCTGGGAAGCCATCCAACTGAAACTATGTTACATGAAATGTTACGTAGATTTAACACGGGGACATCCTCAAAGAGCACTCCGAACCCATTCCTGAAGAATTGAAGATAGTTCTGGCCATTCAGGCGGTCAGGTAGAAAATAGGGGCCGAGTAGATTGTAACCTAGTAATCCCACCCACACATTACATTTAAATTCGTGCGGGTAACGGTGCTAACTGATTGCATGAACATTCTCCTGCTCAAACACGTGATTTTTCCTCTGGTTGTGAGTGTCACTTCCACAGCACCGACTCGGAAAAACGTCTGTTCCTATTACACTGCCCGATGAACCGTTCACAGAACTCACGTTGACGTCCTGTGTAAGGGTCGAAATGATGCACACCGCCAAATGGCGTGCATGGCGTCCATCCACAAAGTGTCTCCATTGCTGAAAGTGGAGCAGCATGTTGGCCGCCTGCCTGCAACACACTCTATATACATATACATACATATATACATACATACATATACATATACATATTATTATTATTACATACATACATATTATTACATATATATATATATATATTATTACATATATATATACATATATATATATACATATATTATACATACATATATATATATATATATATATATATATATACATATATATATATATATATATACACACACACACACATATTATTATTACACACACACATACATACACATACATACATGCACATACATATTATTACATATATATATATATATATATATATATATATATATTAAAACAAACAAGTAAAATTCATTGTTTTATAAAAAGCTCTTGAGAATTTTGAGAATTTTGCTTAATTTTTTGTTCTGAAATCCATCTCAAAAGTGGACTAAATGAATTTAATTCATAAAAAAATTTCCATCAAGAAAAGAATTTCAAACCTTCTTTCATTATAAGATAATTATTTGATAAAAGTTCTTCAGAATACATTAATTAATGATAATTATTCACAATCTTCCTATAACTTATATATATATATATATATATATATATATATATATATATATATATATATATATATATATAGTTATATATATATATATATATATATATATATATATATATATATATATATATATATATATATATATATATAACACTTTCTCTATATTTATACCTTTATTGATGGACATAAAATCAATATTAAAATATGATAAAAATAATAAAATATATACAGGATATTTCAGACCTCTTTGGTCTTTTAATTCTTTTATTCTTCTTATTCTTATAAATTTTTCCTCTTTATCCATGAACATTGAAGAATCTGCATTAACAAACTAATTGGCAGAAATTTCTTAAACCTTTTCCTCTTCTGACAGCTACTTTTTTTCTTTCATGGGTCTTCTCTTTTTTTTAGCATCATTAACAATGGAGGAACCATTCAAGCAATTTATTTCTGACTGATCATACATTTCCATTAGTTTTCAATTTCTCTTCTTCATCATAAAAAAATTTTCAGACAACTTCAACATTTTCAACATATTCTTCAGACATAACATCGGACAAAACACGGTTATACTATGGAAAAAACCGGTGTGGTCTGTGCCAGTAGAGACCATCACCGTTAGCTCAATTGTTATATATATATATATATATATATATATATATATATATATATATATATATATATATATATATATATATATATATATATATATATATATATATATATATATATATATATATATATATATATATATAATAATAATAATAATAATAATAATAATAATAATAATAATAATAATAATAATAATAATAATAATAATAATAATAATAATAATAATAATAATAATAATAATAATAATAATAATATAATAATAATAATAATAATAATAATAATAAAGGCAGGTTTCGTGAATTTTCAGTAAATCTTCTCAATGCTTCTTCTTTAACCTTCTTCCTATTCAACAGCATATTTTTCTGTTACACTCAACATGTATATCCCACTGAGACGGTTTTCGGACAGGGTTGGTCTCAGTTAAGTTTTTTTTCCGGAAGAAGTTGTACTACAAATAGGAGCACAAAATATTTTTGTTACCTGGTTTTCACCTGTACTACCAAAAGTCATTACACTAGTAGTCGGAAACTTAAGGAGCCGGCCAAAAAGTATGCTAAAAAATAAAGACAATCGCACCGATTTTCTTCAATTTTTAAAATATTTTTTTTCTTGAACCGAAATAACAGATTCATTGTTGGTAATGAAAGTTTTCCTCCTTTGTACTAGGTTCATGCAATGAAAACTTATCGGATCCGGAGCCGAAGCTGGATGTCAGAGCCGGAAGCCAGAGCCGGATCCTGCTTATGAAATTTTTCCGGTAATTGATTTTTTTAGGTTGAAAAAATTATGCCAGAAGACATGCTGAACAATTTTCAATTAGTGAGATCCTTAGTCGATCTGGAAGTTGGCGGATGGTTGAAGCGGAGAGCTGGTTGCCGTCCGGATGTGCCGTTTGCCCGTCTGTCCTGTGCCGGTGCCGCTGAGCCGAGCCGGCTGGCAAGCCGGAGCAGTTGGTATGAAGATTTTTTTTTCGAAAAAATATTCTTTAGCGGTGAAAATTATTGGGCAGGACGAAAAGAAGAAAAAACCGTGCTGAAACAATTATTCAAATAGTGCGTAGGCTTAATCGGGATCCGGGACCACCGATCGAAGCCGACCAAGGCGAACCGAAGCCGAAGCAGGCAGCGGAGCCGGAGATACCGGATCCTGGTATGAAATGTTTTTCAGAAATTATTTTAGGTAAAATTTAATTGTCAGAAACGTGGCTGATACAATTGTTTTAAATAGTACCAGAACTTGTCGGATCCAATCCGGATAGTCGAATCCGGATCCGGAGTCCGGATTCGGGATCGGAGCTCGGATGCGTTATGCGGGCAGCGAGCCGAAAGCCGGAGCTGAGAATGAAATTTTTGTTCAAAGAATAATTATTTGGAGCTTGTTAAAAATTTATTGCAAGAAGACATTGTCTGCACAATATCAATATAGTGCAAAAAACCCTTAAGCGATCTGGCAGCCAAAGCTCGAAAACAGTCAGAGCCGAGCGGCCGGAGCCGGAGCCGGAAACCGGAGGCCGGAGCCGGAGCCGTATCTGGGTATGATTTTTTCGGGAATAAAATTTTTGTACGTGAACAAAAATTTATTGTCAGGAAAATTTGCTGGTGGGAATCACTAGGAACGACCTCAAACAATTGTTAAATAGTGCACGAACCTTATCGTCGGATCCTGGAAATCGGAGCAAGCGGAGCCGAGAGTCGAAGCCCGTGAGCCAAGTACAGAACATTTTAACTATACTGGGGCCAAGAATAATAATATTTCATGGGTGTGGCTTATCTCAATCGAAATAATTTATTCGCCAAGAAAAGACGTGGCTTGAACAATTATTCAAATCATCTAAAAACCTTAGTGGATCCGATGCCGATAGCCGAAGATTAGAGCCTGAGCCAGAGCCGGTATAACCGGATATCCTGGTGTAAGAAAATCGGACCTGAATTAGAGGTGACAAAAATTTATATTCACTTGACGTGCTGAGAAATTTTCAAATAGTGCAGAATCCTACTCGTAATCGGAGCGAGAGGCCGACAGGTTTTCCTTTCTTCTTGGGGAATTTTGGATTGATTTTTTTTTAAGAAATATTTTTTTAGGTTGAAAAAAAAAATATAATGTCAATATTTTATGAACAATTTTTAAAAAGTACAGAAACCTTAGTCAGGATACGAGAGCCCAAAGATCGGAAAAGTCGGAGCCAGGACTGGAGCCATGACGCTGGAGCTAGAACCAAAAGCGGAAGCCGGATCCTGGGGTATGATTTTTTTTTCAAGAATTAATTTTTAATAATGTGAAATTAAATAGAAATGAAATGCATTTTTAACGACTTTTTCAAATTAGTGCAGAAGAAGAAACCTTAGTAGGATCCGAAGCCGGATAGTACGTGGAACCGGAGTTTTTTGTATATTTTCCATAAATAAATATTTTTTAGCTGTGAAACAAATTTAGTTTGCCAGAAACGTTGTGAATATAATTTACAAATAGTTGCAGATCCCTTGTAGTCGGACCGGATGCCGGAGAGCGATCTGCGTATGAATTTTTTTCGGGAAATTATTTTTTAGGGAAAAAAATTTTTTTTAAACTTACTTTTGAAATAATTTAATAATTTATTGTTACTTCTGAAAAAAGATTAAGAATGTGACGCCGACTCTGTCTTTTTTGCTGTTTTGAATTCATATTTCATTTTTTATTTCTGTTTTTTCAATATTTTATTTAGTTTTGTTTTTTAATAATTTTGTAAATTTTTTTTAGTTTTTGAATGAGGGGACCAAGGATAATTATATAAGTCCCGAAACGTAAACTTTTATCTCGTTTAGTTATTTTTTTTTAAGATGTTTCTCTGTTATTTATTCTGAAAAAGTGGTTTAAAAAAAATATTTTAATTAGTATATTATTATATATATATATAATATTATATATAATATTACTATATTTATATATATAATATAAGTATATATATATATATATATATATATCATAGTATATATATATCATATATATATACTTATATATTATATATTATATAGTTCCTCTGTCCCAAACAGAAGTAAGTTTACTAAATATCCCATGAACGACTGAGTAATGCCACCAGTTTTTTTGAAACCAGATTTTAGAGTCAGTCTTTGCACATCTAACCATCAATCTTGGTTTATGTTTGGGCGTGGTTTCTAACCTCCCCGTTACGTTTTTGCACTTACATCTTTTTGTTGTAATGGCAGACGTTGTTTCTTCACTCTGTTTTACCGTTTTTTGCTATGCACGGTAAATATTTGAATAAAGCGGTACGCTTATCAAATTCTGATGGTGGATGTGTGAAACGTAACAATCTGCCACTGAGACATTTGCTTCTTTAAGACGAAATTCAATGGGGATGCACTCTATCGAGAACTATGGTTTATTAAATGGCACAAAGCTTTCAAAGAGGCCGACAGAAAAATATTAGAAAAAGACGATCCCTCGTTGGTGAAAAACCAAATCTCTCTAATAAAATCAAACGATGAAGAGGTGATAGTTGTGTAGAGCTGTGAATGAAGAGAGGACCGCCCGGTTCAGCTGTCCAGTTCTGTTCAGAGTTGATTGCAGAAGAACACTGTTTGAGATAAATAAAAGCAGTCATAGAATTTATCACGAACCATTTTTACACATACCCCAAAAAATTGCGTGCGCACAATATTTGCCAAGATTGCTATCTATGGAGCAGAGGAAAGGAATGCGAAACAGTGTCAAAAATCTGCTTAAGATTTTACTTGAAAGACTTGATGAAAATGGAGCACATTTTTTGTGATAAAAGTTATAACAGCGATGATCCATGGGATTTTGTGGCGTACATCATGAAACCAAACTGGCCCTCAAAGCTGCGACAAAGGACGCAAAAAATTCTCCATCGTCCGAAAGACCAGGAAAGCACATATCGAGCAAGTCCAATGCGTTGAAAATTAAAAAAACTGATTATTGTTTTTTTTCGACAGCTTCAGGTATTGTGAATGCGCTTGCTGCAATCACGAATATAATCGCGCCATCTTCACACTGACACTCTTCAATTATTGGGAAAATTTCTGGCGAAGGAAAAAAACATTCAAGTACTTCACATCCTCCATACAGCTCTTCAGAAGAATCTAGGCTCTCGTGCGATTCTACTCTTCCCTAAGTTGTTGTTTGAAAAACTTGAGTTGAAAGAGGTCATCGCTTTGGTACGATGGGAAAAACATTAAAAAAATACTGTAAACGTGAACCTAAAACACACTTCTGGAAAATTGACTTCCGGATACTGCTTATGAACAATGGAGAAGAAACATTGGAATCACTAGAGTAACCCTCGCAAGAGCCGTCTCATACTCTTACTTTTGAGGAGATAACTTGTAATTCAGGTAAGTCTATTATACCATTTAATTATAATAAATACGACGCATCAGTTTACACTTACCATTGGGACCAACTTATATAATCAGATATATATAATATTATCTATATATATATATATATATATCATACTAGTATATATATATATATAGCTATATATATATATACTGATATATATGTATATATATATATATATATATATACTATATATATATTATATATATATATTATATATTATATATAAACCAGGGTGTATCGTTTTCAATATTGCGAAAAAATTTAGTAGGATATTCCTAACCATATAAATATAAATAAATATGTGTCATAACATTCTCCGAAAACGCACTTGTTTTCAAGCAAGATACAAGACGTTGATTGAATTTATGTGGGAATCATATCGATATATTCCATTGCCCGTCCGTTGCACATCCCAACTTTAATAATACAGATCAAAGTATAAACCGTAGTAAAGGTTAACCTACATGTTATTTCAAGTTCCGTATCTCGCTCATTCTATTACATTCCTAGTCCGTTATGGTCGCGTCAAGTTCTGTGTTCAGTTTGCTATTATTTTCAAAATGGAATTGAGATGAAAATAAGTGAAAATGTGCGATATGCATTTTGTCCACGGTCGTACGAACGGTAATTCATTATTAGCAGTCATGCGGTCTCTATGAAGAAATGTTACCTAATCGTGTCTCCCGCATCCATACTATGTTTGCACGTCTCCGTCAACGTCTTAGAGAAACAGACAAAGAAACAACCCCGACCCAAACATTCTCAAAATAAAACTCACAAACTCGCCACAACGCGACCAACACAACTAACAGCGAGCCCACCACCCACCTCGACACCAGCCTCAACTCCAGATGTCCGAAAACCACAGGTTCCCCAGAGGAGAAGAACTGGACAGTCCTACCAACAAGTTACCCAGAAAGATTTTGCTGCAAACACCGATCAATTCGACAGTTTTCAGGGTATTGAAAAAATCAACTTCTGTACCCCTTATCACATCCAACGAGTGCAGGCACTGTTACCAACAGATTTTCCTGCAAGAAGATACTATTGTGCTTGATCGGAATGGAACAGAAAAATTGCAGAACAATCCTCACATTTAGCAAAAATATTTGTTCACCATGATGAAATTTTTCCAGAGAAGCCATATCGATCCACAACAATCAAATATGAGCTGATAGAAACCACATGCAAATAATTGAAAGCCCGCCACCAAACAACAGTTTTCATGAATGTATAGGTCGGAATTGTTAACGACAATTTGATAGGTCCATTCTTTTTCCAGCGAGCTTACTGAAGACATTATCAAGCCAAGTTCTTGAACATGAACTTGCCTACCAACTACTGGCAGAACTCCCATTACAATTAAGAATCGAAAAATGTTATTCATTCACGACGCGCTTCCAGCTCATTTCAGTTTAGTTGCTCGAACTATTTGAACACTGTATATTCCACCCACGCCGTTGGATAGTGTCGAGAGTTAACAACACCCTTGCCTCCGCAGTCTCCCAAACACTAAAGCATGGATTTCCTTCTTTTGGGTCACCCTGAAAAACATTGGTTTATACAAGCAACAGTTAGGAAAGTCCCGAAGCAATTAAAGGAGCCTTCGCATAATCGGCATCTTTGTGCATTTTGACCCCCAAATTCGGTACACAACACGGTTCTATACTATTGAAACGTGTCCGCCAAATCAATGGTCGTTTAGAATAGAAGCCTGTAATTTTGCCCGTGGGGGAGCTCATTTCAACATTTGTTATAACCCTGCAGAGAATCATTCACTTCCGTACATTACCAATGACTTAGATTGATGTTCTCCACGATAAGAAATGAAAAATAGTATCCGAATAAATTGACATGATTTGTTAAATTACCTTTCCCAAATTTAGTCTTTACTGTTTATGTGATAACTTATGTTTTTTTTTTAAAATTGGTTTTTCACCTCTGTATCTTGGAAACTAGGGGCGTTTTTTCGGCGAAATCTTTTTATTCGACATATATTATCTATGCAAGGAATATCCATACTCGGAATTTTTCGCAAATATTAACGATCAACTGTAATAATATATAATATATATACTATATAATATATATATTTAATATATATATAATCATATAATATATTATACATAAATATATTATATAGTAGTAGTAGTATATATTTATATATATATATCATAATTATATATTATATACGGATATTATATTATATATATATTACTTCTGCCATGGGTCCACCTTCAATTGGAGGGCCACACTGTTCCAGGAAGACGGCCACCGCCCTTGGGCGGTTTTCCACAGGTTAGGTTGAGCGAGGAGAAGCGGACAGAGATAGAGGAATTCGCACGGAGGGCGTCTAGGAGGGAAGCACCCAGAAGAGGTTGCTCCATGTATTGTAATCTGGGAAACAGTTTTACATCTGTGGCAAGGTGAGGGTGAGCGGTGACATTTCTTAGTTTAATCTATATTTTATTATTTTAAATAGTTTTGGGTGGTGTCCTGATCTGCTCGGGCGAGCAATTTGCTCCTTCTGATCAGTGTCGTGTTTCTTTCTTAGTGTTTCTTCTCTATTGAAGAAAATTTTTGGGGGAGGGGTGTTAATAAGTTGTTATTGCGAGGCGTTTTTTTTGCAGGTAGTGTTGGGGTTAAGTTGGATAATATTGATGTGGCCATGACCATGAACCTCATTGGGGGGGGAACAATTGTGTAAATGTTGTTATTTTATAGACATTTAGGCTGTGAGGAGGGGGCGGGAATTTTTAAGTAGCTGTCGGGAGCGTTGAAGCGATTGGTGACATTGGGGTTGCGATTAGAGTTTTTTTTGAGTAGAATGAGTCACCCCACCATCTCCAGGATGGGTAGGAGATAAGGAGGACGGAGGTCTCGTTCCAATGTAGAGTGAGCTATGGGGACCACGAGAGTGAGTTATTAAGCCACCAACACTGGGTTTTTTGTTGCCAAGGGTGAATCGGCAACGCACAAGGGCCGGTGATTTATTAAGTTGCAACCCCCGAGATGATTCTGAGAGAGCGTATAATTTGTCAGTGTGCATTTTGGTCTTTGATTTTTCTCAATTTTTTTTGTATCACATTCATATAGTTTAATGACACATTCCTGGAAAACCATGCGGGAGGAAAGCGACGTTTACGTTTAAAATTTTGTCTGAGGACGTTTAATTTTTAATCGGTTTGGAGGTGCGGTAAAGGAGTTGTTGTTCACTGTACGCTTGTGAAGTTTGTCGTTGAGAAAGGGTTTCTGTAGGGGATTTTTAGCTTTCCGTTGGCGTTTGAGGACGGTATTTGCATCGATGGGGGAGGGGGGGTCTTAGATTCAATATGTGTGTTTTCATAGGTAAGTAATAATATTTTTGAGGTTCTTGTTTAGTGGAGAGGGGTTGTTGTTCAGGGGGGAAAACTGTTGGTGGAGTGAAGATTGTTGGCGGCTCGGTTGAATTTAGGAGGTGATGGAGAGATTTGAGCGGGGATCGCAGTTCATCTAATTAGAGAGCAGCCAGTCTTCTAATGTTGTAATATTCTGGGTATATTATAATAATATATATATATAATTATTATATAATATATATTATATTAATATATACTATATATATATAGTATATATATTATATATATATATATATTATAATATATATATATATATATAACCGTATATAATATTAGAATCCGGGGCCTTAATGCTAAGTTATTTCTAAGTTTGGCAGATGCTGATACCACAAGCGGCTACTTCAGTAAGGAATAATGATGGATATATATATAAAGATTCAAATGATCTTGAATAACTTCAGGAGGAGATAGAAAATTAAATTTACGAAAAATAAACTTTTAATAGTTACTCAGAAAAATTCAATTTTCATTTAGTAACTCAATAAAATAGAAACTACGATATGAATGGCGATTGGCTTGAGGTCTCGTCTGGACTAAAAAAAAAAAATATTTTCAAGATGTGAGCTATAAGCCCGCCAATCTTGAAAGTATGCCTAATCAAGTGTTTTGGGGTAAGCCTAAAGAAATAAGAGCTGACTAGATGTAGTATAATAAAATCGCAATATGGTTTTTTGGAGGTATTAAGGATATCTGACAGTATTTAAATATAATAGCGACTTTAGAAACGATAAAGAAATTAGTGTTTGAAACTACCCCAAAAATGTGGTCTTTTAAATACAATACCATTATATGTTTTTTAATATCACGCGCCAAACACAATTTAGTGTTTCGCAATTTTAAAAACATAAATTATGTTTTTTAAAACGCAAACAAACAATTCGGTAGATGTACCTTATAATTGTGGTTATATTTTAATAACTGAAATCAGGTTAACAAGCGATATGACTTAAATTTTCAGTTTGCTTTAACAAAATAAACAATGGGTAAAGTCGACATATTAAAGCGAAGAATTATCAATGTTGGTGCTTAAACTAATTACAAAATTTGTTAATGTGAATATTGAACAACATATCAAAATGTTTTTAGCTCTTCAGTCTCACACGAACTTTTTTCTCAGTGTTGTAGCTTCAGTATTAGCAGTATTTCGCACCCAGCGTTTGGGTCCCCTTATTAAGAAAGGATCCTGAGAACATTAATCTGGAGACGAGAGTGTTAAAGTTAGATAGCCTAAACAATGGAATGAAATTTCTGCGCTTTGATTGTAAAACTATGGGGACGAGGCTGAAGGAGGTAGGAATGTTTTCTTTATAATTTGTTAAAGGCGATTTCTTCTCAATTTACGTTGCATTTTGATATATATTATCAAAGTTATGAAGTCATTTGGCACATAGAAAAACAATAGTTAAAAGTGGTTAAAAGAACACAATGTGAAAAACAAAGCGTTTTTGAAAAAAAAATGAAAATTCTTTAAAGACTATGACTACGATCACAGAAAAACATTACGAATAACTATGTTCACCATTTCCAGGGATGCAGGAAAAAAAAGGAGTGAAAAAAGCTTACCAGTTTCCCTCTATCCCACTCCATCCAAAATTGGTGGGAAATTAGAACACGAATATTTGTCCACTTTAGCTGGTGTTGAATTTGGGCTCAGCCCAAGGCAAATATACGACCCTGCCCGCTTTATTGAAGTAATTATATTAATATATATTATATATATATATATATTATATATATATATATATATATGTATATATTATTCTATATATATATATATATATATATATATAATAATATAATATATATATATATACATATAGTCAATCGAGACTAAATTACATATATATTATCATACTATATATATATATATTAAACCTTCTAAAAACAAAAAAACGGAAAAAAAAATTTGCCTGGAACCTCGGCCCTCTCTCCTCTTCTCTCTCTCTCTCCTCTCTCTTTCTTCTCTCTTTTCTCTTCTCTCTCGTCTCTCTCTATATATATATATATATATACTATTATATATATATATATATCATATACTATATAATATATTAATTAATATATATATATAATATATATATATATATATATAATAATATTAGTCAGTGTAGCGGATAGGAATTTTCACTGTCGCCGGCTAAGATCGATGCGGAGAAGTTTATACAAACACTATCCGCGGGAAGCTTGCGGAATGCGGCGAATAGCAATGAATAGTTTAATGCTTTTTTATTGTATACTAGATTATCTCTGCACGCACACACCTTTTATACATTTATAATATATATAATATATATATATAGTATAATATATTCATTCACTCTAGCTGTATTATGTTATCCACTCTATTAGCTGTTTATACTATAAATCATCCGATTAATGGCATACCTAATATGTAATTTCTATGTATCGATATAGACTCTACGTGTACTAATTCACTAAGATCATAGTGTAGTGAGTATTATACACCTACTATATACTATAAGTATAAGCTATTAATTATTTTATCTACTCTATACCCGTTTTACCAGAGTTAGAAAGATCGACCTTGGACCCCAACCTCTTTTTGCAGCCCCACAACCTCTTTCCAAGCCTCCACCAATTAATTCTGCGATAAAAATTAATATCGTGCATCATAGCTAATTGATTAAGATGTTATACTATTAGTCAAGCTCAAATATTTCAAATTTTAGGTTCACTTATTAAAATCAAGAGCTCGTCCTGGAAGCCTCTTGTTGTCTCCGCTTG
>JABUQX010044572.1:0-43285 GCA_015478945.1 Trachelipus rathkii
TATATATATAAAGTTTAAACTTTATTTAAACTTTTCCTAGAGGTTTAGGGTTTAAGTAAAACTAATAAATCTTATTTTTTATATCTTCATATTATATTATTTAAAATTCTTAAATATAATGCTCGTATATATAAAAAATATCTTATTAATAAATCATATAGATATACTATATTATAATACTATACTATAATATATTAAAGACAAAGATTAATATAAAAATACATTTAATTAATAATTATTATAGAGATAATGTTATAATTAATATTATATTAATTAGTTATTATTATTATTTATATATTTATTATATTATTATTATTAAAATTTTTATCTATATAGTGGTATTTTATTGAATTGTTTTATCATGTTGAAAAATGATTTGGAAATATGAAAATTATAAAAAATAGTTTGAATAATTTTAAATAATAAATTAAATAATAAATAATATATAGTGTAATATATTATATAATAATAATAATTAAATATATAATAGTAATAATAATAATAATATAATAATAAATTAAATAAATAATAATATATTCTTAACAATTAATAATATATTTAAGATTTAATTATTAATATAGTGTTATTATATTTGTGATTTATTTATTATTTATTAATTATTGATAATAGTTATGTATTATAATATATTAAATAGTCATTAGCTATATAACCTAAGGAAATCTGTAATTACCAAGCTGTAGATATTAAGTTTATGGATTATATTGTAGTTTTTGTAATATTTTATTTACTTACCTGTTGTTAATATCGTAATATAATGATGTTTCCAATTGTTAATTTTCAACTAAGACATATACATATTTATATATGTATATATTCACTAAATACTGAAAAATAATCATAAATTATATTAAGATAAAAATAATAAATTGAGGGAGATAATGGTAAAAATAAAAAAAAAATTGAATATTTCACATATTGTTTTGCATATAATTTAAAAAAGACTAGAAATATAAAGTGTTTGGCTTATACTTTGTTTTGATTACTCTAATAAAATAAGTATAGTTAGGTTTATATCTTCGCACCCGAACGTGCTTCGCAAAACTTTAAAGATCCACATGAACATTTGGGTGAATATATTAATAATAAATAATTCCTTTTATGGACACAATTATAAACATTAATTAACCAATAGTCTCTCAAAAATATTGAAAGATAATAAATATTATTATTGATAACAATTTTATTTTAATAATTAATCAAAATTGACATGACATATTATATTTTATTTATATTATCATATATTAATTTCACGTCATTAAATTGGAAGATTGTTAGCGCTGTACTAATTATTAATATTAATGTACAAGAATAAATGTTATTTGCAAATAAATATATAATTTATTATAAATATTTAAAAGAGGAAAAAATAAATGGGTTTACCAACTCCAGAAGAGAATAAATAATAAAAAATAACATGGTTGAGAGCTACAAGAAAGCTAAGTATTAGATTAATGGAGATATGTGGTAGGTGCACAAACCATTGCAAAAATACCTAGAGAATCACTAATATAATATCGAGCTTACCCATATATAGAAATTATATAATTAATAATTATTAATTAAAATATTGAGATTATGAAATGTAACATAAAACTAATAATATTATAATTATAAATTTTTTTATAAAAAATCAAATAAATAAAATTAAATAATTAATTTATAATAAGTTAGATATATAATATATAATTAAATTTAATAATATATAAATATAATTTAAATATAAATATAATAAAAACTTTATTATATATTCTAAAAAAATAAATAAGATAAGAAAAGTTTTAAATAATAATAATATATTATAAACCTATGATAATTATACATGGATAGCGCCATTTTAGAATAAACAATATTTGTGTTATATTTGTAAATTATTGAAAATTAACCCACCAAACAACCGTGAATCTCTCTCTTTTCTCAACGTTTCTTTTTTCTGTTTGTCTGTCCTCTCCTCTCCCTTTGTTCCTTTGTCTCCTCCTTCCTCTACTGGGTGTGTATCTCGTCTCCCACCTCCCTCCCCCTCTCTCGTTCCTATCCTAAATTTCCCCTTCCTAATCCACAAATCAAAGCTATCTAATCAGTCTCTTGTCTTACCAGAACATTCTCTCTTGCGGTTGTCTTGCTTAATATAGAGAAATTTATGGGGTGAAAAACCAATTACAAATTATTTAAAAAATAGTTTTTTTCAATTAACAAATTTTCCAATTTATCTCCTCTCTTTAGAATACGATTAAATATTTGTACCGGGCACAAACAATAATCGTTTTCGAACTTGAGAAATTTTTTAAGCACCGGATCTCTTCGAGAGTAGTCCAAATCGTCGATTATCGGTTTGGCGTAATCGGAGCCGCAAAAGAGGGACCAAATAACGGCCGATACGCCGGAAAAACAAGTGGAGAGTAGCTTCGATAAGTTATAGAAGCAAAATTCCGTGGCGAATACGTCGTACCTTTTTATATGCTTTAAACTTTAAATAGTAACTTTCTATTAATAAATCTCATCTCCAGAAATTAATACCATAATATTTTTTATTCCGAATCAAATACCACCTAATATATCTCACAGCGAAAAAAAAAGTTTTTATAAAAAGAAAATATCCAAAGCTGGAGTTCACTTATCAGGCATTTGTAAATATTTCATTATAGCCATTAATACAGTATAGTGATTAGTGATATGCTCAAAGCAGTCATTATTTATCTATTGTGATTACTTATTATTATTTTTCATTCATGCTTTTCAATAAAGTAAATATGATTATTCATCATCTTTATTTATTATTATTATTCATTAGCAGTCTGCTCTGGCTTCTATCTCTCTCGTCGTAGCCCTGCCTCCTCTCGTCCTCTCTCCTCCAGGTCTCTCCTCCGTTCTCTTCTCTCTGATCTTCTCTTCTCAGTCCTTGCATTCCTCTCTCTCTGATCTCTGGTTCGTCGTCTGGCTCTCTCTCGTCTCGTGGCTCCTTCGTCTCTCTTCTCTCTCTCTCTCTGCTCACGCCTGCAGAGTTTTTTTTTATTTTCAATTATTTAGTGATAAATCAAGAATAAAAAAGAAAATATAATCATAAATATAATGTGTACGATGCAAAATATTTTAGGTTCAATAAATTCAATACTTTTAGCACCACGCGAATCTTCTTCTAGTCTTAAATTCCCTTGTAAAACTCTTCTTTCTTATTGAACGTAAATCAGAATTAGTTCCTCAACGAAGTCTCTGAGATGCAAACGTCCTGATGATGATAATCTAATTAAAAATCTTCATCTCTTCCTTCAGCATTTTAACAACTATTGAACTTGTTTTTTAAAACATGTGTCGTGTGTGGTGTGTGTGTTGGTGTGTGTGTGTGAGGTGTGTGTTGTGGTGTGGTGTTGTGTGGTATAAACTTTATATTTTTGTAAAATTTATTATTAAATTCCTTTATGAAAATTCTATTTTATAGGCTCACCCTAACGAATAAAGTTTGTTTTAATTAAGTTTATTGACTACCCACCATATAAATCCCTTTATTAAAATTATATTTCCTAGGCACACTTAACTCATAAATTCATATTGAAATACACTATATATAATATATATATATATATATAGTATATAATATATATATATTATAAATATATATATATATATATATATATATTATATATATATATATATATATATATATATTATTATCCAGTCACCGCTCACCTATCATACGCTACTCTCACTACCTCAGCTCACCCCCGGGGATAATATATATATAAAGTATATATATATACCTCCCTATTAAATAAGGGACAATCAGAACAAGTAACCACTAAAATAAGACCAGATTTTTAATTTGTTTACACACATTTATATACTTATATTATAATTAAAAGTAATAAAAAAACTCTTCCTCATCTTTGAATGATACGGGCTGCTTTACATGTGGATTATGTACTCAAATAGAATTTAACACTTTTAAAGCTTACACTTTGTGTTCAGTAATATAAATCAATCGTATCCCACAAAATAAGATCCAATTCATAAGTGATGTAAAACAAGCGTTTCTGATGATAAGGTTGAAAAGATGAAGTAGACATGAATGGGTTCACCTTCTTGTGGTTTAACATACTTGCACATAGGTATAATCGAATACCTATAATAATATATATATATATAGTTAAATATATATATATATATATTTATATCACTTTAATTTTGACGAATGTTCTTGTCACTTATTTATAATTGTATTATTAATAATATAATGTAAAATATCATGCTTCTGAAAAGTTATCTCACACATGTAGATGTACTGAAATTAGTATTATTCCTCAGAGTGACTTCTTATGTTGGTATAATTTAATATTTTAAACCAAAGTACATTAGCAAAGAGAAAGTGACAAGATTATTTAGTAGGATATTTAATCATCAATTAGTTATAAATAAACGCAATGGAAGATAAAGGGGTGATTTAAATACTGAGATCATTGGTAAATATAGCAACTCGGTAAATTGCATTTGCGTTTAATTAGTTTCAAAGGAAGAAAAACTCCTTTGTAGAACATTCTAAGTTGTTGATGAAATAGATCTATGGGATATATATAGTTTCAATGTATGTTAAAGACTGACTGTAAATGTCATAATCAATAAAAGTATGAAAATAATCTGGATAGAGTAGTATTCAACCAAGCGTCAAATTAGTTGTCCATGAGATTTTCCAAGTCATTTTTTCGATCCTCTTAAACTTTGACTCTTCCCTATTTTGGTTAGGGGTAATTGTTGAATTAATATAATAGAGACAATGTGGCTAAGCAAAATATAATAGGCTTGGGTGTTAGAAAGTAGCCTATGGAAAGTAGATACTAAAGAGTGTATATAAACTATAGCAATAATTGTGAATCATCTGTGATACGATTTGAACAATACTAGGAGGGCTCTTTCTGAAGGTAATAAGTATGGCTTACATTTTTTTTTTAGTGACATAGTATCCTGATATATAAGTGTGTTTATATTATATTTAGGATTTGGTATGTTATATGTGAAAGTGGATGTATTGATATATAAACAAAAGCTTCCTTTTATACTATTTGCTATAATAAAGTCACTAAATGGTTAAGTCTACTGCATATTAAGGCCTAGGGAGTATTAAGTAATCCATCACCACTCTTTCCCAATGGTAAGCTGATGGGGGATTTATATTTTATGTAGCTCTAATTGAAAATGCTTACCCAATTATTTTATGGTAAAGCATAATACTCAGTAATATTTATATAATATTTTATGAATTTCTTAAATATTAAGCTTAGTGGATTCACAAGTAGGTTTTGACCTGAAACTGAACATGTTTCTACGAAAGTAAATCTTTATGTTTTTTAAAAAATAGATATAATATGAATGGAGATGGGTATTATTAATCACTAAAATTGCCATCCCTGTTAATAAGTATAAATTAATTAATATATGAATTATATAGATATGTATAATATAGCAGAAATCCTAGGGTATACGATTTTTTTTCTATAACTAGGGTGTTTTAAACATTTAAAAATTTAAATGAAAATATTTGCTCTGTGGTAATTTAAATGGTCCTGTTTGGATAACTAATTTGTTTTAAGTACAGATATCCGTGAGCAATATATACATACTATTATTGAGATTTAAATGATAATGATAGTATATAATCGATAAACTATAGAAGATACGTGTATAGCCTCTATTAATGAATTGATAAATGAGTTAGATAGGTGTAAGTAGTAATCTACACTAGTATTATAGCTATTTTCAGTATCTTATAGTATAAAATATTTCATTCGCAATTAACAGTCCCTACTCCAGTAAAGTCCTGATTGATATTAGTTTTTAAGCATCGGAGTCGCTAGAGATTTGCACACGAATAAGAGAGTCATGGCTTATGTAAACCACTTACCTAAAAATCATTTATGAGAGGTTTAGATTTCGACTGTTTTATTCACAGCAAAAACGTTCTTCTAGTAAAGAGTTAGTATCCCTTTGTAGATTTAAGATACTCTTAATTTGGTATATGTAAAATTTTCACACCCCTAACAAGTTTTGTCGTTTTCACTTTAAACACTCGTAATTATAACATTATCAGTGTTTCTTTATTATAATAATTAAGAAGTTTAGATCATTAACTAGAGAAAGCTGTAAAAGTATGTCTATCCTTGAAAGGACTCAGAAATTCCTTCCCATATTAGGGTGATGGAAATAACTTTGTATATATATCTTGGGATTTCTCTTGAGTGAAAAATTAGGCTATTTAAGTAAGTCAGGGCAAAGGATAGTGAAGTAAGAATGGTCGGGTCATTCTCTAGATAAAGTGCAGGAGCAATATGTCATACATTCATTAATCCTAAAGTATAGGATTTATGTTTGGATAAGAAATCATGGCTATATGAGACATTAGACGTATATGGTAATTGTCACAACCCAATAAAGATAGAGGCTCGATAAGCATATGTTTATCACAGTCATAGAAAGACGTTGAGATATCTGTGTTTATCATATAGAAAACTGCTTTATATATATACATCCGAGGAATATTGTTCTAAGGTAGATGTGGATACCTAATAGAAGGGTAAGAAAGCGCTGCTGTAAGAATCTGTATTATAGGTATGTGATGTTCATATGCATAGAATAAGCATGAGACGAGAATTGAGAGTCATATATGTTGTCTAACGAGGTTAATCGAACTTTTGTTTTAATATACACAGGTTTGACTGAAGCAAGTAGAATTCCTAGGTATCTATTAAAATCAAGTAGAAATCTTAATAAAACCTTACCAAGCGACGCGAGGTGTTTGATTGTCTACTCTCTCTTGTTACTAATAGATAGAATTTGGATTTTGTTGATTTCAAAACAAGACCTCAAGAGTATAGAGAAATAAGAGGACGGATTATCTGTAATCCATTATTTCGAACAGTGTTAGAGGCTGAAATCTATCGAGTACGCATTGTAGACACGTGTAGAGAGTAGATTATCCTCTCGTTATATTGCACACCTTACTGACTTTCCATAGTTAGCGCTTCAAAAAGGTTCTGGTAATAATTTGTGAGAGCATCATAGACACATATTATAGAGTGGACAATGAGGAGTCTCATGTTATATTTTATTCACAAAAGGGTGGCAAAGAGAGTGACGATAGACTAGAGTTGTTCTCTAATTACTGTATATAGCTTTCAAGGAAGGGAGTAATGTATAGTTAGTATAACCAATATATCAGATGCAAACGCCTGCTAAATAATCTTGCCATTTTAAGAAACACCTCGTTGTGTACTTCTCTCTGCTAATTATGCAGATCCGAGATCAGCCATTCCGGGAGAGGATATATAATATGCTACACCTCGCAAACAGTGTCTGTCACAAAGCTGGGAAAAAGTAAAGTGACCTATTTTGTGCTTCTCTCCAAGCTTTCAGACAATAGAAATGCCATCAATTTGGATGGAGCTACTTAGCGCTCAGCAACTGATTCGCAAAGTTGGAAGAGCAATTAATGCCTCACATCGTTTTTGTATATGTTCTATATGTTTTATACAGTTAATTTAATGTATTTACAGTGCGAGAGTAATTGTATATCATGCTGTAGCAAAAATGAGTCAAATGGGGCAGTGCAGCCCCAACAAATATAGGAGGTATCTTGAAATAACCAATTACCCTTGGTATGAGCTACCTAAGACTCATTAAAGGAATAGTGAGGGAGGATAGATCCAATGTCTTGCTTTGGCACTGAGGAAGGTATAATATCTTCTAAGTCTCTCGCGGGAGCGGTCCTATGACAACTTGTTTTCATCCGGTATTGAGGAAGATAAAAGATCATTATCGCGTTGGAGTATGGTTGGGTTCTTATACCATATTCTCATACTAGACAGTCAATTATACGAGCGTCCTCTATTGTTGCGCACACAATGGGCATTGAGAGGAGTGATGACGTGATATTCTTTGAGTGAGAGCGGATACACTAGACATTTCAAATCAGTAAATTTAAACTGGTTCGTAGAGATAAGAAATGAAGGTGTTTAGCACATTCTCCTATTCATTATCTTTGAGAGCCTCCAGCCTCGGAATTAAATACAGGAGGTGGTAATGCTTTGAGTCGAATACTCGTAACACCTTGATACTTCTATACTAATGCGACAGCTGTACAGAAGGATGACGAGAAAAGACAAACCAGATTCCTGTTACTTTACCACTCTTGGTAAGTAAAACATAATAATATTGTATTTATATATATAGATAAATCTTTTAATAATTGAGAGTAATGCCATACAATACAGATAAACCTAGTAGAAAATGGACTGACTCTTAAACAGAGGCAAGTTTATGGCAATAGCCAATTTGTGCAATCTAAATAATAGAGATAAAAGGTAGTCAATTAGGAACTAAAGGTTAACTATATACCGATTATGGTTCACACGCGGTAATTCTTAAAAAGGTGAGATTAAATTTTCTTTTTTCAAATAAAAACAGAAAAACATGTACACACAAAAACAACACTGCCTATATTATCAAAATGAAAGCTAACAAACCATTAAGGCCACCACGCAAGCACTACAGTTAAAGTAACACTTCATAGGTAGGGTACTTGCTTACTCCTTATCTGAAGCAATCCCTGCCCGGAGTGTCTTCGAAAATTTATTTAGAACGACTTTAAATATTGGTCATCTTTATAATTTACCCGCACCACAGTAAATAAAAATATCAGTCAATTATGCACGCGCCCTTTCATTAATCTCACACGCGAACTTAATAAAATGAACTCATCATATCAATGCGCGGCTCAGTGCCCACGCCCAAAGTAAGTAAAAATAAGAAATTGCTTTCTTGGAAAACGAGAAGTTCTTCAGTAATCTTTCAGTAATTATCTGGTGAACACGTATAGCCTCCTACCAGTTTTAGATCACTATTTAAGGATATATTTTTAAAGTTTAGTTCAATATAAAGATTAGACGATTCGTTGGGCTAGGGGTTGATGGCGAAGTAGGAAAAGAGAGGTTTGAGTTTGTGTCCCGTGCCTCGCATCTGCTCATTACGCGCTCTCAAGTTAGGGAGATATGTGTAACGCAGTATTAACGTACATATTAAATAATGTTAGACTATAAACAGACATGAGTGGTCCGCTTAAATGTTTATATTCGAGAGGATCTTAACTTTAGAGATGGTATTAATATATTTACAATGTGGATCTATTTGATAAAGCCATGACTTGTGCCGAGCTGGATCGCAGTTGTCAGGTTAATAGCGAGTGTGTTGTGAGCGGTGCGGTGCGAGAAGTTTAGAGTGTGTAGCTTGGGTACATATTTCCTTTAGATTACATTTAAAGACAAAGAAAAAGGTTTAGATCCACATATAATGAAGGAAACCTTATTAAAAGGTGAAGTAAATTTTTAAGAGGTTAATTTTGTATATTGTATATATGTGCAAATTTATTTTTATATAATATATTATACTGAAATGAATTCTTATATAATATCTTCGTTTATTTAGAGAGAATACCGCACCGTCGTACGTCGCCTGTTCATTAAAAAAATTTTCTTCGGAGCAACTATAGAATATACGCATATGTAAGTTGTTAAATATATATCTTTTTTTAAAATTATAATATGTTTAGTAATTTTTCGATGTAAAATGATATCCGCGACTTGAATACTTGAGCCCGACAAAGAGCACTTCTATCCAAAAATGAAAAGAATTTTTTTTGATAATATCATATATGAGAATTATTCACTACCACCGGTATTAGATATAGTGAGTTTTGAGTCACTGAGGTATCCAAGGTGAGTTCAAGGTATACTGATTGACTACAGTCTTGTATCTACATTCAAATAAATCGACCAAATAATATAAATAAAAGTTTTTAAACCGAATAGTTATATAAACTATTTAGATGCAACGAAAATGAAAGGGTTTTAGAGAAATAAAATTGTTATTACTATATATAGAACTATACTTTATATACTACTCATTCAGCTTCAATAGATGACATTGGAATAGTTATTTAAATTATAACACCTCAAGTATGGGTACATCACGCGTACTAGAGTCTATCAATTAATAGAGAGTAGGATCAGTGAATTTGCCGTGAGGGCCGGTATGTAAAAAAATATATATTTATGATGGACGATTAATCGTCATCGAGTGCTCATTTTCGTGTCATAGGCAAGAGGGAAAGTCTCTGCTCTCATTATGTTTCTCTCTCTCTTTTACTATTCTCCATTTTTCTTCTAATAACATTTCGAAGCAGAGGTAGAGACTTTAAAACTCGATTATAAATTTTGCCACTCAAATATTTAGAAATTTTGAATAATATTCAAAATCAATAATAATAATAATATAATAATAATAATAATCAACTTTTTAGAAAATTAGTAGGGTATATATTATTTATTTATTTATTATATTATCTTATTATTTTATTGAGTTCATATAGGTAGTAAGTATTGTCATTACTGCACGGCATTGTCGATACTGTAGTCTAATATATATATCTACGGCGAAATTGCCTGATGTCTTCAGTTGAGTCAAATCGTTTCCCTTTCAAGGAATTTTAACAATAACTACTTTGGAGTAAAAAGGTAGATAGTTACTCATAGGTGACAAGGATAGCTATAATCAGTATATATAGGGAAAATAGGGTTAGGTTGCGGAATGAGCCATAGTATATGTTGGAAATTTTAGATAAAATAATTATCTTGATATGATACGTAATGAATAGTGAGAGTCATCCGATATGAGCGGGTGTCAATCTAGTATGTAAAGATGATGCGGTGTATAGGCGAGACCTACAATCTTTGTGTGTCATCACGCTAGTTTCGATTATCTCTGTCACATATTCTTCTCCTTTTGTGGCGATACAGATTACTCCGGTTACTCCGTTCTGATAATTATACTGCTGGGCGATCATACGGTACTCGGTATTTGAGGTCACGCAGACTGAGACACTCCGAATTATTCTAATAGTATTCTAAAACTTTTACAAAGACCAAACACTAAACAAAACACATGATTACATGTGGGTATGGCAGTATATATGTCTGTCGGAAATGCGAAACTCAAGATTTAATATCCGTAAAATGCACTCAGGACATACAAAACATTCTTACTCAATTTGATCCTTGTCACTTGATTCAGAAGTTTTTTAACTGTCGCCTTTTTGTCTGGATTGCTGTCTCTTTCTATATAGATATGAGAGTCCGTTTTTAAATTGTAATAAAATTAAAATGTTAAACAAAGGTAAAGATTTTGAATTTGCATAGAAACGAAAGTTTAAAATTGCTGTCACAGTAAGCAAGTTCAAAAAATTTCCCAGAAGTTATTAATTCTGACTACAAAAAAACCAAAAGGCGCATTTGGATTGTGTGAGCACTCTCACCATTTTTTTGCTTGAAAATTGTCGGTTCATCACTTTCGCGCGACCTCTCTTGTTTGCGTAATATAGTGATAGTCGTTCACTATACCAGTGGAGTACATCTTACTACCACTTCGTATAGATAGGTTGTTAATTCGTGAGACAACATTGAATAAACTCTTACTCAAAAAGTATTAACTTCCCAATGAGCAAACAAATTGACAAGCCTCAACTCATCTCTAATCAACTTGCAATAAAGGAGAGCGCCGGGAGTATATATGCTTCTACATTCCGGTGGGGTCCTTTTCGAGCCCTGATTGATTCTATGTGTTTGGGATCACTTCAGTCCGGTTCTGTTGTTTTCCCTGGCTGGTTCTGACACACAAATTTTGGAGTTGAAAAAATTTCGACGCATTTCGCACATCCCCAATTATTATTCAAATCTTTCTTACCTTTAATATTGATCTGGACTCGCGTAGAAAACTTAAAATTCAAGGGTTCATCTAACCAGCAATCTGATATCGTTAATATCTGCGGTCTAGATAGGGTCGAATTACTAATCTCGTATTTTCATCAATTTTTCTGGATATTGTTGAGTTGTTTGAGAGATAATGTGATAAGGCCTGGCCTGTAGCTCAGAGGGTCATGGCAAACACAATAATCATCAAGACTGTCTTAAATGGCCATCACTTTGAATCTGTATTGATATCAGTATAAAAATACTTGACTGGTTCATAACTACTTATCTGCGGGCTCGTAGGGATGCTAATATTTAAGAGTCTATATACAGGCTAAAGAAGTCTCTCCGAAGGTCTGTATTTTCTTCTGGGTGTTAAAAGCAATATTTTCAATTAACTCAATATACCGTAAATGTTGGCCGTATTTTTTTCAGTTACCTTATTGTATAGTAAAGTCGAAAATATTTTCGTCGAGACTAATCGACAGTCATTCAGGCTATCAGACAAGTCACCTTATCATAGGATGGCAATTAAAAAGAGAATCTCGATGTACTATAGTGAGAGGAAAAATATCATTCGCCTTGATTCCTTTCAGTTCGTTCAAAGACAAAATGATGCCTCTGCGTACCAACACCGCCGAAAACCTACTCTTCATGTTGTATGTCAGAGGCGCAACCTGTCTTAAAATTCCTCTCAATTGATTACCTATTTATATTACAAAATATCATTTTCCCAACAAAGGAATCACAAATTTTTACATGTAGTCATGCAAAAGATTTATACTTTACTACTATTACTATCTACTACTACTACTACTTTATCTATCATACTTGAATCTACGCTTTAAACTACTACTGTATCTACTCTACTACTACTTACTACTTACTACTACTACTACTACCTTACACTACTATACTATTACTTATATACTCTTTATTGCTCACTACTATCTTACTACTATTACTAATGATATATATATATATAATATATAATAAAATTATATAGAAAATAATAATAATAATAATAATATAATAATATAATAATATAATATAATAATATAATAATAAATATATATAATAACTGTTTATCAAATATTATTGCTTTACAGAATATGTTAGGAAAAAAATAGTTTTTAAAGTTTATATGCCAACATTATTTTAATTTTTCAGTGTTACTCAATTAAGGCCGTTTTTAGCTTCTATAATAATACTATAGGTTATTGTTGAAAAATGTTCTTCTTTCTTACTTTTTCTTTTTTTATTTTCCACTTTTTTAAATGTATTTAATTATTATTTTATTATTAATTATTATTTTATTATTATTTTATATAAATTTATATATTATTTAATTTATTTACAGAATGAATAAATTTAATTCGGAATTAAAATGAATTTATTATTATTAGTTATTTATATTTATCTATTATTATTTATTATTAATATATGTTATATACTGTACATTTAATTAATTATTATTAATTTATATAATTAATTATTAATTATTTCTATTAATTATTTATTAATTAATAATTTATTTTAATTATTTATTTATTAAGTTATCGTACTAATTTATATAAATTGATTAAATTTATTTATTCAAATTTTTGCATAATTTTTATTTCAATTATTTAATAATTATTAACATATATCAATTAACGTATTAATATAAATATCACTTAAAAATTGAGTATTAAGTATTAATATATTATATATATTTAATATATATATATATATATATGTATATATTATATATATATATATATATATATTATATATATATATATTATACTATACTATATATATGTATATTATAGCTATATATACTTATAAATATATATATTATATATTATTATAGATAGAATGGTGATTAATATATATATATGCAATGTAGTAATGATACGACCATATAAACTGCCATCTACGCATATATTCAATATTAACCTCACTCGAACATCCTACCTCCTTAGATACGTCGGACCTGGGTGAAAGCTTCAATATAATATGATACCCCAATGTCGGAGTAAGATATAACATAAATCCAGTACCCAAATTAACCACCAAGTGGTAACAATAACGGAAATTACACCCGCAAGTGCAGAAACACCCCAACCCTACACCAATTAGTCCAAGTGCATCTCGCGTAATACCATTTAGAGGAGGACACAGAGGTACTTCAGTAGACTTGTGCGGGCATTACACTCGGTAAGTGAATGGATCCAGATTAGTATCATGGCAGAAACGGGTATAGTCACATTAGTTACGTTGGTGGCGCACCAGGAAGCTTGGGATAGCCGGCCTTAAAGTTCGATTTTCCTGTAGTCTCCCTCTATCTCTCTCTGGGAAAAAAGGAAAAAAATACACGACGGTGAAGACTATTTGCGCGTAGGCGGCTGAAAGGAAAAATCGAAGTGTTTGAACGAGTATAAATATTATTATTCTTGCTCGCGGTAAGAGTATATGTTGACTCTGACGATGATCTGATCTGACTTTATATTGTGTTTTTATCTAAAAATATACAAAGAGTATGTAATTGTTAACTTAAAAATGAAGTGTACTGAATGTAGTGTTGTGTGGTGTCGATGTTAGTGTGAGTGTGTGCACATAGTAGTGTGTGGTATGTGTTGTGAGTGCTGAATGTGTTGGGGCAAATTCAAACAAAAGGGGGTGTGTGATCAGCAATTCCCTAAAATACCACCGATACAGTAAAACTCGAATGTTCTACTCATCCCATATAGCTAAGAGAGTCGTAATCCAAAGGTGCAATCATGATATACACTTGAAGAAATAAGTACACATTAATCATCAATGATGCCGGAATAAGAATGGCTCTAATAAATTTAGTAGCTTATACTCACATGCAAGAAAACCTCTTTGCTTATGTTAAGCGCTAAGTTCCGAAAATATGTCCAAAGTTAACCTTCTTACTAATGTTGGATAAAATATTATAGACAATCTGAAATTCGAACTATTATATTATACTATATATTGTTATAGTATAATTATATTTATATATATATATTATTATAGTATAATATTATATATATTATATATATATATATATAAAAGGTGTGGCCAGCATTAAACCGCCTCCGTTGGAAAGAACCGAGGGCCAGAGTCTCTGGGGCCTGGGACAAGGAGGGAAATTGTGACCCCGAGCAGAATAGACTGAGGGGATGCGGACGTCAGGGGCGCCTCTACGCTAGACTGTTCTGTTCATAGACTGTCTCGCTCTGCTTGCATTGTTACAAAAAAAATTAACGGAGTTTTCGTCGAATTTAGCAAGTAAGTATACTGTACAATAATCTAGCTATCGTCAACGCTAAGGGAATCCATTTTTGGACATATCTAAGTGTCACACAATCCTTCCAATTCATCGAAATGAAAAGAATGGATGAGCGAGAGTTTTTTCACAAAGAATGAAAGAGAATGTTAAAAAAGTCATTAAAACTAGTTTCCCACACTGAAGAAATGAACTACGGGATTGCGCCCTCATTTGGATTTTTCTATTATTGTGGAAATTAAAAAAGAGTAGACCTTCACATGAAAACTTAACCATAAATTGTTAACGGCCATACTTTACTTAGACCCCCGTAAGTAGAAAGACAGTTTCGCTTTTTTTGTGTAAATCACACACAAATATATTAGAACAATTTAATCCAATATATAACCCGATATAACATACTTAAGGATTCTAAGGTGGTGCTTTTTCGAATCAGTTGAAAAAACCTTCAATTCTGAACAGTATTACAAAAGTAAAACTACACCGCTGCGCAACCCGAGTATGGGTAGAGAAGGAGAGAAAAAGCCATGCGAACGGATGCTACAGAAGCCAACACCTTCAAACAAGTAGCGCCAGCCACATGTAGCCCTTCGTTTCGACGAGGTCACTATGACATTCACCACAGATCAACAATATAAGTATATGAGCACACTTTTGGCGAGGGCCGCATACTCTCTTGAACGACCCTAGAGAAGCAATTTTAAAAAAATCTATAACGTGGCGGCTTGGATCCCCAAAGTAGGGATGCAGTACAAATAGTGACATACATTCGATTGATCAACTAGGTGGACACTCGTCACTATTAAATTTGAGTCACAGTCCTAGTAGATTAGATGAAGAAACACCCACGTGCATTTACACATTTCGAAAGAGATGTAAATGATCGGGAGTACTCAATAAATGATTGAAAACTATCATCAAAGAAAACCGAGCAAAGAATGGCACTAGAAGTTACCAGAGTTAATTAATGAATAGATACTAGTACTATAATGTATATCAGTTTGGTGGAATAAGATTAAGCAAAATGTTATATATTCAATATACGTAGTACTTTGATGTATAAGTCTATGCACAAAAGGAAATACTTTTATGAAGTAACTCTGTCTTGGATCATAAGCATATAATGCTATTAATCGTTTTCCAAAAGTTAGATGAGAGTATTTAGGTACAATGCTTAAATAGTATATAGGTCATATATATTTAATTATGATGAGAAAAGAGGAGAAATAAACTATAGGATAGCAGAAATTATAATTATAATGAGCATAGAAAAGAAAGAACATATAAATTCTCCCTAAATTTTTAGCTCCTGTTCAGTCCAGGAACGTGTCACTATGTCTAACAAGACCTACTAACACTTTGCTATATATTTGGAACATCTTTGGAGGGCTACATTAGGAACTAGACCCTAAATGAAGAGCAACAAATATAAGTGAGTATGTAACCTTTAGTCTTGACGAACGAGTTTACCCCATTGCAAAATTCATAAAAAGGGGGGTACTACCTTTCATTGAGGGAGGACGCAAAAATTTTGTGGGTGGATAGGGATGTCTCTAAGGCTAACACTAATAGGGGTCATGTGGGACAGATGCTCTGTCTAGGCAAGATTAGGTCCTTGGGAGTGTCTAACACTATATATAGGTATATAGGTACGTATAATATATAATATATATAATATATATTATTTAAATATATTATAATATAATATAATATATATGATATTATTATATATATATTATATTATAATTATATATATAAATATTAATATTATATATATAAATTATATATATTAATATAATATATAATTAAATATTTTAATCATAATAATAAATTTATATATTATATATATATATATTAATATATATTATAATATATATTTAATATATTAATATATAATATTATAATTATATTTATATATATTATATTTTATTAAATAATAAATATATATATATATTATATAAATATGATATATAATACTATTAATATATTAATAAATTAATAATATAATATTAATATATTATTATAATTATATAATTAATATATATATATATATATATATTATAATATATTAATATTTATATATATAATTTAATATATTATATATATATATAATATAATATATAATTAAATTATATATACAGATATGTTAATATATAATATGTATAATATATTCAATATATTATATATATTATAACATCCCCGCTCTGCGGTATATTAATAAATTAAAACATCCGCATCCTATGCTCATTAATTAATATATAGTTCGCACATCAGCATTAATATATACCCTCACGTGTGGATGTACGTTATATATTAAATATTAAATGATCACTAATTACTGCTGCATATACACTATAATTAATTATAATATATTTATAATTATATTAATATAAATAAATATAAATATTATAATATATTATATACAGTTATATATATATATGTAATTAATATATACTAATATAATTAATATTATATTAAATATTATATATTATATATATATTTATATTATTATATATATATATATTATATATATATAATTAATTATATTTAATAATATAATATATATATATAATATATATATATATAATATATATATAATATATTAATATAATATATTAAATTATAATTTAGTAAATATATAATATATATATATTATATATATTAATTAATTATATATATATTTAATATGTATTATATATAACGAATTTATATAAACAACTTTTTTATTATTTTTTAGCTGTAAAAAAATTAATATAAGTATATAATAGTGTTAAAAATACTGAATATTAATGCGACTAATATATTAAAAATAATGTCATTTAGGCTTAGCAAGTTGGACAATAATCATGTATAAGATTTATTAAAACAATTCTATTCAATTATAATAATATATATATATATATATATAAATCTTAAAGAAATATATTGATTGATAACTTAAAATTCTGCATATGAGCAATGAAAATAGTTTAAGTTGCTAAATCTGTTCTGTTTAAAAATATCTAAAAAATATGAGAAAAATTACTTATGAGTATAGGAGGGGAGCTGGGTTCTACAATGGTAATAATATATATATACTATACTCAGTTATATAGAGTTGAGAAATATTAAAACATATTATATTATTTGAGAGTTTCTATAGTATAAACTTTTTATTACAGTGATTCAAATAAGAATTATTGAATTATATCAATACTATATATAATAATATGTGGTTTATCTATTCTATATAGACCATAGTATTTTTTGTCACATATTATGATAGTATATAACATTTATTTTAAAAGGTTCAATCCTTCGAATAATACATTAAAATGTTAAATATAGGTTAATTATAATAAATAATTAAACGAAATGTATAAAAAATAAAATGTAACAAAAATATGTGGAATATGTAAGTATTCATATATTATGACTAGAATGTTTCGGTATCTCTGAAGATTTTTTCTGTGGAATGCACTGACCAATAAAAATTTAAATTTGTTAATCTATATTAATATAGGTTAGAAGATTATTGAGAGAGAGAGAGAACAAGTGGGACGTGTATTAAATGTTATTGATAAAACGCCGCCTCTAAAGTGAATACATCTACTTTTAGAGGTTAATACTTTCATCTTGCAAGGTCCTATTTGATGAAGAATGTATAAAGACAAAAAGCAAGTAATTGTGTACAATTAAAGAAAAGTACAATATTAAAATTATTACACAACGATATCCTGATGAAAAACTTTTCCGAATGGCGCTGACACAAGTTTTAAAGGGAAGAAGGGTAAATGTAGGTGGAAAACAGATTATGACAAAGAGTTCATCTGCTCCTTAGAGCAGATGTGTCTGCTCCTTAGAGCAGATGTGTCTGCTCCTTAAAGCTGATGTGGCTGCAAAGAAGGAAAGACAATGTGAAAGCTTGGTGTTGCCTATAATCCACAAAAAAATAGTGAGAAGGCAAGGCAACTCTTGTACTACGAGGGCAACGCAACGAACTTAGAATGCTAGTGGACGACTCCAAGGAGAACCTGCCGTTTTAATGTCTAAAAAAGAAAGACAGAGACAGAAGTAGCGTTAACGCCACGTCGCAGAGATATGGAGTGAAGGTTGCTAGAAAATTAAGGAGAGCTTGTTTGTCTTTAAGAATTATACTCAACCCTATCCAAAAGGTGGGTGGAAATTTAAGCTCCCCAGGTGTCAGAACATTATTCCACACAAGGGCGAATAAGAAGCCATTACACAGTTGGAGTAACATTGGAGAAGAAAAGGGTTTTCGCAACCTGAACTGAGGTAATTTTGGCAACCATTGCGATAGGGTTTCCAAAATATTTTGTTGTTTATGTCTGGAATAAGTGACATAAAATGTAAATATAATAGAGTTGAATTATCATGATCGATAAAATTTGAATCCAGTAACAAGTTGCGTTTTTGCATTTAAGTATTAGCTAAAAATTTGATTTGCAATCGATGCACGCTTTACTTGATCAATTTCATTCTCATTTCACCAAAAAAAAGTTCTAAGATTAATTCTCGTACAAGTTCCGAGTTCCAACTTCGATTAATTCTCACACAAATTCCGAGTTCCAAGTTCTTTATTCGATTATGGTAAAATGTTAGTATCATAGTAACTCGTCTAGAAAGAAAAGAACACTTTCCCTGTTGTGCTAGCACTTAACGAATAGTTTTGCTTGCTACAGCCGCCTGATAGAATCGATCAACACAGCAAACCAAAAGTAATACGAAATTCGTTCATAGTCCATTTTAAGTTTTTTTTTTTTATTATCATAAAGTTGCTAACGGTAACATCAAGTGCTATTTAAACAATTAGTACTTGAAGGCAAAGTCCTTATTTTAAATAGTTCATACATTTAATGGTTCATACATTTATCGGCATAAATTTTGTAGCACACGCACTCACTTCACTCACTTTACACACGTGTCACAAAATATTATAATACTAATATATAAGAGTAGTATAATAATATATATTATTACTATAGTATATATATATATATATACTTTGAATGTTATATATTATATAGTATACACTTATATTATATATAGTTATATATTATTATATTATACCGAATATATATATATATATATATAATAATATATAATATCTATAAATATAATATATATATAATGAGGTATATATAAATATATAATCAAGTATACATATATAATATATATAGTATAATAAATTATTACTAAATATAGCACCGCTCAATTATAACATTCGTAATGTTTAAAAAATTTGCATTTATGTTCGTACTTATGCAAGATTTGCGTAAGCGAAATTTTTAAGACATAAGTACGAAGAGAATTGTTTATAAAGGCTCTAATGCTGTATCTCCTCATTCAGACTTCACTTCTCCAGCGTGTGCTTGTATTCCTAAGAAGGCATCAGAAATTCGATTCAAGAACAAGCGCACATTTCAAGCAAAGTGAGGTAACTCAGGCCGACGCACAAGAATGTCAGAATCTCGATTGACAAAAAATTCAAATGAGACAGATTTTGCAGCAAGTAAAGTAGAAACACACGGGGAAAGCTCGAGACCGATCTGAACGTTCTCAGAGAAAAAGAGAATACAATCAAAGGTAATTTTTTTAGAGCTTGCTTGTACTTGTGGATAATTCTAGTTTACTTAATAAATTTCAAAATATATAAACCTCATCCAACGTATATTGTGCCCTTCAGACGGGACCATCCACATAAACTAAAAGGGCCCCTATAAATTTGGAACCTCGGAAGTAAAACACCCATCGCCTTCTGATAACCCATCAGCATTTCACCAGTGACTGCTAATCACCGATGCCGGACATGAGGAATTGGATACATTACACTCCTCTCGTACTGATGTCCTTTCCGTCTCTACAACAAGTAAAAGTTCGGTCTTCCAAACAGGAGAGAAAACAACAAGCTGAAGAAAAGAAAAATAAGAAGGAAAGAAAATAATTATTAAAAAATTCAAATCATATATGCAAACTAGATTTTATCCAGAAAATAAATCAAAGCATTATAAGATAGCAAGGACTTCATTTCCATAATTTTCAATTAATTTTGGGTTTATGGTCTAAAATTCATTTTGGATCCAACTACGAACCTTCAGGCTCCTCTTCGAATTCTAAATGGTTCAGTGCCATCTTCCATTTTTAATATCTTTCCTTTTCATCCTGTACTTACGGAAGAAAAATTGACAATCGCAAAAACCGAACACTCTTTTCAAAGCTGGTATCATTCGACTTTTTAGATTCCTCCTGGTCGTCACCTCTTCATCTCGTTCCTAAAAAGCCCCAGGTGATTGACGCCCATGTGGTGATTGTAGAACATTAAATTCTATACCAAACCAGAATCACAACAAGTTCTGTTTCAAGATTTCCATAAGTATGTCTCATCCAAGAGTTAAAGCTACTCTTCAAAATGAAGACGCGCTATTTTTGGCTTATATGGATCAAGATATTCACGTATGGACTTAATCTTATCACCAATGTCAAAATTCCACGATTCAGCGTCAAGTGACATTCTCCAAGCAAACTTATGTGAGAAATATTTAATATAAATTATGTAAAACATTTTGTATTTTGCATTTTCATGCATTCAAATATTTGTATAAATGCTTATATCTACGGATATAGTCAGATATTTTTGTATTTGAATACACCTTTCATTTCATGTATAACATTTTGAATTATGTATGTATACCATTTTGTATTTTGCCAATCATCTATGGTATTAAAATATTTGTATGCGTGCCTTATGTATAGGCTTCCGTGTAATCGGGATATAAGTGCAGGATTATTGCTTATATCCGTGTGAATGTCATTTTTCATATATATTTCTCTTTTTATTTTATGTTTTACTCATTGAAATGTTTTTATACGTTTGCGCGCATTTTAGAATGCAAACAAATATGCATACATTTGAATGATTATTATTTCTTTTATATTATGTATTTATATACTTTTAGACTCCGTTCTTGGCATGGGAAGTAATATAGCACCCTCAATTATAACTATTTGCAAAAGTTAAATTTTGTAATTTTTTTTCTCCACGTATGCCAAAGATTTGCGTAAGCAATATTTTGAGATAAGTACGAATAGAATTGTATATAAAGGTGCTTGCCCCCCTGCTCTTGTTGGTGAAGATATTTCTCTTTCTAATATTCTGAGATCTTTCTGTCACTCAGACTCACTTCTCATTTTTTTGCTCCTAAGAAGACCAGAACTTAGAATTACAAGAAAACGCAACTTTCAACAAGATGAGGTTAAACTCTCAGGCTTATAAGCCATCGAAGATCTGCATGAATCCTCATTGACAAAAAATATCAAGAAAGACGTTTTTGAGCAAGTGGAGAGTAGAACACCTCTGGCAAAGTCCAGAGACATAGTTCGCTTCCTGAAGTTTCTTCAATTAAAATGAGAACCTCATCACAAAAAGGGTAACTCTTTTGTGCTTACTATGTGTTTTATTGACCACTAAATATTATCGTTTGTTTTAGGAATTTTTAAAATCCTCATCTACTTATATAGTGGCCTCAGATGGGATCCTACCACATAAACACTAAAAAGAAGGCCCAATATATATATATATGATTATATATTAGATATATTACTATATATATTATATATATAAGTATAGTATTAACATATATATACTATGTATATATAGTATATTTATAGTATATGTGATATTTATATTTGATTATATTATTATATATATAAAGTAAATTGCCCTTGGGAGTGAGGAGAGAGTAATTTTTGAGTGAAATTCTTTAATTCCTTGAAAGTCTTGAATCAGTATAATGCATAAAGCACTTAACTATAATTATCATTCATCCTAGTCAGGCAAGCTTTCATACTCGTTTACACTAAGACTCATCGGGTCAAAGGAAATGTAATCATCTTCCTGGGATTGATCGCTTTTTTAAGGATTTGTTCTAAGTTGGTTGGGTGATTCCTCTTGATTGAAAGTTTGAAATAATTTGGAAGTTTTTTAGTCATTTGTTTTATAATATAGTCCAATTTATTTTTTTAATAATATTTTTTAGTCTCTTTTAATAATTTATTGAATACAAGTGTAGTACGATGTAATATTGGGCGAGTATGTTAGTAGAAGGGTTAACCTGTTTCTGATGGATTTGCTGTGATTTGATAGTTGGTATGGTGATCGATACAACTCTTCTATGGTTGTGGTTAGTGCTGAGATTGATACTGTCGGTTGCGCCGGATCGGTTGATGTTTGGCATTTCCGTCGTGTTGAAAATCTGAGGTTTCTCCTACATAAGTCCTATTGCAAAATTTATAGGGGATGTGGTAAAACTCATTTGTGTGACGGATTTGCATTATATATGTGGGGTCTAAATGTGTTTTTTAGCATAATATTGTTGGATGGGATTGGAGTGAGGTTGTTTGTGATGTATTGCTTTATTTCATGTCAGGGGTAAATATTGGGAACAGCGTAGAAAAGGAGGAGGGGTCTTTATTGGGGTGTGTTTTGTGCGTTGACTTGGCGTCGACTAGTATGTATATAGTTATAACGTCTTTTTTGTCAATTAGACTGTTGATGTGTCGAAAATTTAAAGAATATTCATATAAATTAACCAATCTTTAATCCAATGGCGTCATTTTTACTATTTTATAGATATATAATTTATATATATAAATAATAGGTTACTAGCTTCAATATATATATATATATATATATATATATATATATAATATGTATATATATATATATTATTTAATATTATATATATATTATATATAATATATTATATATATATATGTATAATAATAATATATATATAACTAAGTTAGATATATATTTATATAAATGTATTTATATGATATATAATAATATATATATATATAGATTATATTATATATTTTGATAATTAATAATATATCCGAAATAGATATATTAATAATATATTAGTAGATATATTTATTGAATAACGTAAAACACTAATTATTTTATTCTTTTTATATAGTCCTAAAATATGCCCAATTAGTAAGGGTTTCGTTTTTACTAAGTCTTGCCGCACCCAGTTCATTCGTACACGTTAAAGATCCAAGATTCCATTAGATTGCGTTTTTGCCGCTATGACAAACGAGCACTGTGGATGGTCGACTCAATCGCTGTAGGAGATTCTGTTGTTTTTGCATCGCTTCTTCCGTCGTTTTTACATCTCAGAATTTAAACTTTAAATTGACGCCTTCATTTTATTAAGAAAGTCGTTTCGGACAGGCTTTAGACTGCCAAAGAGAGGCGAGATGGGGACGTTATGTCTTTATTCCTTTATAATGGGGTTTTGTAGAAAAATTTGCGTTGATTGGTATTGGTTTTTATTCCTACACATTTTGTTTTAAAAAAACAATTTTTACTCCTGTATCTTTAGTTACATATGAATATATCTATATCTATATATATATATATATATCAATACTTATATAATATATGTATATTATATATATTATTTATTATATATTTATATATATATATAATATATTACATATATTAAAAAAAATATATATATATTATATATATATATATATTATATATATATATAATATATATATATATATAATATAATATATATATATATATATATTATATATATATATATATATATACATATATATATAGCTATAATTATTTTATACTAATATTATATATATATTAGTTATATATTATATATATATTAATTAGTATTATTAAATGACTATATATTATTGTATGATGATAATATAATATAAAATATCACTATTATGTATATTTATTATTATATAAATTAATATACATATATATATATATATAGGAGTTTTTATATAATACTTATAATAATATAGTAAATATATTTATTAATATATTATAATAGATATAATATAATAAATATATGAATATATAAATTTTTGAATATGTTATATTATATATACTTTAATATATATTATATTTACAGTTGTTCACCACTACTACACGGGCATATCATATATATGGAAGGGGGGTGTTGGCACCTCCTCATAAGTACATGCTACATTAATGTCTAAATTAGGCAAGATAGAGCACAGAGAGCGCAGGCTTTGAAGTGGGTGAGATTAAATTCAGCAGGAAACACAGAGATGGAAGAGAATTCCACTCTATATAACAGATAGGTGGCAGGAAAGAGGAAAGCACCGCAGCGAGAACTAGCCTGTGAGTTACAATAGCATCAACTCAATACTCAAAGTGCAGACAAGCACCTAGTGGCTAAGAAGGTGCGACGTAAAAGGTGAAGGTACGAGAGTGAGTATAGCTTCCTCTAACCTGTCACCTGCCGCTGCCGGTACCTAATATAAAAGAGATTAAAGCAACCAACATAACAGCGCCCAGCACAGAAATAGAGGAGTCAAAGTAAAATGAGAAAATAAGAACAAGCTCTATAAGCCTTTTGGACCATTTAAGAATACGACCAAACTGTGCCAAGGTCCGTGTTGTAAACTCAGACCACACTCCAGAGATAATGCAAGAAGCAGTTACTTCCATAACAAGGGCGGAGAGCCTTTGTATAAGCTGGAAAGCAACTGGGAAGAATTGAAGAGGAGAAAAAAGTCTCGCAGATACACTAAACAGAAACTCACCAAGCTGTTTCTTTAGGCACTTAAGGCCATTTGAGGCGATAAACAAAGTAAGTAATGTACATTTTTTGTTATATAATTAAGGAGAGCACAGGTTTATTATTGTCAAAGGAGAAGAACTGAGAAGAACCTCCCGTCGAAAAGGATGATCAGAAAAAGTTAGAAGGTGTTTTAGCAAGGGGGATAAACCTTAATAGAAGTTGAGAAATTTTTAAAAGAATTGAATTCACAAGGAGTGTCGAGTACAGACCCACCACGGAAAATTACTAAATTCAGCAGATTCAGTGAGATATAGATATCTGGAGATAAGACGAGAGACAATCTCTAGAAAGTAAAAGAAGGAGCAGAATTGAAAATGAGTTTGAAGAAAATGGAGAATATATAGTCATCGGTATATGAGTGAATAGGGTTAGATGTGCAAGATATTAATGGTTATTAATCTAAAAGTAGGAATAGAAGTACGGAGATAAGACAGAACCCTGAGGAACACCACTATTGACAGAAAAAGGAAAAGAAATCCCGCGCCCATCAATCAACAGTCTCCGATATAATGAGCGATTTTGAAAGAAAACTAACCATAAGTAAGCAAAGAGAATAGGAAAACACCTAAAGGAGGGGAGCTTGAGAGTCAGTGACCGCTCGTGCCTATACCCTCAAGGAGAGTCTATATGGATATGTGCATAGCGCACCTACGCAAGTCCTCCTCCGAAGTTCCTAAGGGCGGAAAAACCAAATAAATCAGTAAGATATGAAAGTATATCGGCCATTAAAAGACCCTGAGCGCGGAAAGTTCCGTAAACTGGCGATCCCCGGATAAGAAGTTGAATGAGATTCCAGATGGATCTAAGAAATGAGAGTTGAGATAAGTTTCACGAAGAGTAGAGTATGAAATATCAAAGATAAGCAAGGTAAATGGGCGATAGTTGGAAGAGGATCAGAGAGTTTTCCTTTTTTTGCGGAATTAGGTGGACATGTGTACGTGTCTTCCGAAACACTAAAGAGGGAAGTGTTTTAGTATGGAAGACAAATATTAGAATATAGAATGAATGCGAGGGGCTGTGGGATAGCATCGGAAGCAGCACTCCCTGTTCAAAACTTGGGGAGGAATATTACCAGTCTCGGCGTCCACAACACGCTTCTAAAACGTTTCGTATATCTTTCAGGCAGCTCATAGCACCCGAAATCACAATGTAACTCACAGACACAGGCATAGGACACGCTAGGAGAGAGAAGGAGAAGGATGAGGGGGGCCAGAAATCGTCCAGGGTTGAGTACGTGGAAAATAGGAGGCCGAAGAGATTTGCCTTTTTCAGTTGGAGAATTACAACAGAAGAGCCATCAGATCGATAAAGAGGAGGGAAAGACAGATGTTACAGAAGGTGATGTTAGATGAGGGCCAGAAAGATTGTAGTCGAAGTAAGGGTAGAGAACTCTAACGGAAGTATAAGCAAGTCACTTTCGTTTGATGAAAGGATGCTTTGCTCGTCGATTTGCTCCACCCGTCGGAAGAGTAATCACTGCAACGATTTCTAGCTGAAATGAAAATTAGGCAAGAGTGAATAGGAGATAGGAGAATTTATCCCAACTCCCAGATACGAACTTGTTCTCTAGCCTGAATGGTCTAGAGAAACCAATGCACCGATCGAACCAAATGGATTATGAGGAGAACAAAAGAATTTCAGAGTCGGAAGATAAGGAAAATGACCTGCTACAATATCGCCTAATCCAATGAATTCAGCTCCACGCTTATCAGTAGAAATTGAAGACGTACAACCAGAGACAAAAATCAGTAAATTTACTAAATTAGTAGATTCAGGCTGTGAGCACAGCATTACGCAAGCCCGCCATCCCCAATAGTGCCCGAATTCATAAGTGCCCTTGAAAAAATCTCTGTAGATGTGTATTGTGTGATGTGAGCTGTTGTATAGAGAAAAGTAAATTACAATTAGTAGATAATATATTAAGTTTAAGTTGTGGTCTAGATTTTACCTATATTACGCGTAGCGATAAGATAGGTTGTATTTTTTATGATGGGATAGTGATCATAGTGGTGAACAATATGTTTTAAAGCTGTTATCATATTAAAGATATTGGTTTGTGAGGTTTACGCACTTAGATGTATAAGATAGTGCTTGGGTTCTTTTTATAAGTTAGTTGCTGTCCAGATTTTGTTGATGTAATGTCTAAATGTATTTCGTGTCTTACATCCACCGAGCGAACAATAAACTTTCAGTATGTATGTATAACTCCAACTGCATTTTCAGTGTAGAGTGTCACTTTTTGATAATACCTCTTATAATAGAGTGACTCTCTTCAGTAATTAAAATGCAGAATGATATTTATACTGTATTCCTTTCTACTGTGAGAAAAGTAGTAAGATTTATTCAATATAAAGGTCCGCTCGAATATATGTTTTGATTATCTGTTATAAGGAGAACATGGTAACAGGAAGCAACAAAGATTAATTGTAGTAGAAGGAAGAAAGATGATATCTGATGAGAGACCACAGAACATTCGATAGTATTAACCGCAGATTCAGATTCTTCACAATGAGACGTGTTACGGAGGAAGTGTCCTATTAAATAACATGTTAACATAGCGCAAAAATACCGCGAGCTCACTTTTAGTAACGGAGAGAGGAATATTATTTTAATACATATACTCAGGAGTTTCTTAGATATATTAAAAAGCTCGAGTTAGAGAGATGAAATTCTATAGAGCTAATCTAGTGTCTGCAAAAGCAAAGAGCAGAAAGGTAGGAGGATTATTAAGTAATATAGAGAAGGTTATTAATATTCCACGGATGCAGAGTAGAGAGTAAGCCGCGGATGTTTGATAAAGGTCGACACCATAGATAGAAAGCCTTCGTCTGTGCAAAATCTGCCATCACACACGCTCGTTGGCACAACAACACACAAACACCCAAAAACAACAGGACAAGAATCGAAAAGATTCGAAATCTGATTAACAATAGTTTTTACTGCGAACTAAAAAACGTAAATCGCATTAATATTATTGCTAAAAACCGTATTTACAATAAAATAATGTAAAACACTGAAAAAAATAATCTAGATAAGTTTTAAAACACACAGCATCCTCAGCATACGGTCTAACAAATAATTCCCCTACAGAATAATAAATAATTACAATCATTAACATTATTCAACGAAATGCCATGTATACTAATTTAAATAATAATGCCGATCAAGGAAATTTTCGGCGTAAGTGTCCACATAACCACTTTTAAAATAAATTAAAAAAAAAAATATGAAACATCCCTACTGGAAAAAAAATATGAACAGACGAAAGAAATTAAAAATATAACTAGTAAGCTGAACGGAAATATTGCACAATCCTAGACACTAACTATCACTATCTAACACATAACTAAAATTTTTCAAAAACATAAAATTATCCAAAATACGAATAACTATATCTTATCTAAGGATTATGAGATTTTTCAGATATTAAAGCCACTAGAGTTTAAACAATTTAAAACAGAAGAGCAGCTTAATGGTACAAACACTCACATAATGAAACTATACTAACATTATACATTAATTCTTACATACCATTGAGAGCTCCGAGATAAATGCTAACCTATCACTATATCAAGTCTAAACACACACACACACACACACACACACCAGCCACACACACACCCACACCACACACTGTTGTGAACGGGCTCGAACGTGTGCTATCTACCACTCTTGACTACGCACACACATATATATAATATATGATTATATATATATAAATATATATATATATATATTATCTATATTATATATATATATATATAATATAATATATATATATATATATTATTATAAGTATATACTATTATACTATATTAATATAATATATATATATATATTATATATATAGTATATATATATATTAATATATATATATAGTATATATAATATATATATTAGTATATATACTAGTATAATATATATATATATATATATATATATTAATATATATATATATATATATATATTACTATATATATATTATGGTAGGGATAGTGCAGAATAGAAAGCTTAACGTATAATAATGATATATACTATAATATACTATACAACTGTGTCCTAGACTTACTCTATTGTATCCGAGTAAAAAGTTTGGAGAGCTCTGCTTTTCGTCTATAGAGAAATTACGGGTTCTACTCGAGTCTTGCTACTCTGCCTTGCTCACTATATAGCAGCTCCCACACGGTAATTATAATATATATCTAAGATCTATGTTATGAATACCCTTACTTATATCATCTCACTTCTTAGACTATTTTGGAAATCTCATTCTCTTCTTTCCGATCGCCAGTAACGTATACTATATTATATGATATATATATACCTATATATATATATAGTATAGTAGTACTTTTACTAGTAGTCACGTATAAAATGAAATCATTATTGATATATAATACTTATTATTACACACGATTTCAAATGTAAGAAGGCTTTAGGCTGTGGTTATGTTATTGATGTGATTTCTTGGTACTGGGACGACATTAAATTTTGAACCTACATGGGAATAAATTAATAGCGAGATTATGAGAGAATAATGAGATTAGTGCACAAGAGCTTGAAACTAATAATGTACACTAATATAAGATAATTTTGAATCACCGGAATGAAAAATGGCACAGATAACTGAATAATACAAATCTGAGAGAGAGTACTCTATAACCACACATAATCACCCGCTATACTAGCGGGGAATGGCGGGGTCTAGGATCAAACATTCGTGCATATGGAAACTAAGTGTGATATATTACGAACTATGTCTATAATATATATATATATTAATATAATATTATACATATAATATATATTTCTATATAATTAATATATATACTTATTATATATATATATAATATTATATTTGTGATCTTTGGGCATATGGTAAATATTTAAACTGTGTATATATTATGTATATATATATACCTTTGGAATGAATTCATCCTTCTCTTCCCTGCTTACTACCATAACTAATACTATGTTTTCTATTCATATATAGCTCAATATCGGCTGTTATGAGGTTGATAGGAGCAGTATCTTAAATTCATTTATCTATACTTTTCTGTCAAAATATATACAAGTGGAGTTATATCTCTAATGAGGTGAGAGCTGAGTCTATCTTATTCCTACTTTATTCTTACTTTCACTAAATAGATGTTTTACTCAACCTAATTTTGTCCAGCGGATGCTTAGAGGGCGATATATGAAGAACATCATTCTGTCTTAATATATGTGTGGCACGCATATATGAGCGCGGAGCAGCTTCTTGTACATCAACTTACGATGTTCATTCGGAAACAAATACTCTCATTTCAAGTTCTGGCTCTGTTCTTTTGAGGATTCGTCTATCTATAATATTAGCCTCTCGTACTATAATTTCATTTCGCCCCGTATACACTTATTCATAGGGCTGATCTAGGAATTCTTTAATTCTCACAAAACGGGTTCATCCGACAGAAATCGGCCAGTGGGTTATTAATTCATTAAGAGTCAACTTCTAAATGTATACCTCGCATGGCAACCCAGTGCCTCATAATATACTTTATCCTATACATCTTTTAATACGATCCCTGCTATCGATCTTCATCACTGTTGCACAATATAAACATCACTTGGATCTATAAACATAAACAATATAATGTCTTGGAAAACCTTACGAGGCACTACACACAATATACCGGTATGTCTATATAGGGCGGCCTCAAAGAGAAGCTGTGGGGTTCTGTTTAGACTGCGAGGCTATCACAAAATTAATTTATTATTCAGGAGGACGACGAACTATCTCTCTTTACTTGCTCTCCGATTGGTCGCCTATGAAGTCCAGGCATAGGGGAGCATGGAGTTCTAATCCAAACCTATTGTATTCGGAGGGACGTGGAAGAGGTAGATTTCTCACATTTTCCTTCAAGGGGTGTTGAGGTGTAACGTGTGACTCTTGTAGTTGGGCTAAACACGCTTTTGTAGCGCAGGTGAAGTAAAGTCATATAAACCTGCAAAGGACATCTTATAAAGTAAAAACCTTGGGTACCTATCTGTACTTTCTAGTTCAGCTTGACCCTCTACTTTCTCCGAAATTTGTATGTTCAGTTATTGCTGGTATATATATAAGTTCAATAATCTTTAAGTTATTTAGCTAAACTGTCATACAGATATAATTATATAAATCTATATAGAGCAGGCGGGCTGGGTGTTCGAACGGGACACTTTTACCTATATCATGAGCCGTAACCACCTAATAACTCTTTTATTCAGTACACCAGCCTTATCGTAGAGCACATAAGGGGTATGCTGTGTTATGCACGCCAACTATACTATTAGAGTTTTCTGAGTAGATATTTATATATAGGTATAACTATCCAGGCTAGTTTACGCTGGTCACGGGTACCTGTTTTCTATCTTTTATTACTGCCACCTAAGTTAAAAATGTCTATAGAACTCACACCTTGCGGTGATCTGCCTGCGAAATTGATATCTCTTGCACAAATACTTTCATTGTTGTTAATTACCATGCTGGAAGAAAAAGTATTTCTACAACTAGCATTACACCCGTTTAATAGCGGCTGCTCTGTGCTCATCTTGTGCGAGTCAGACGAGCTAGTATATCGCGACTCTTTTGGCTTATCAGGGATGAGAAGGTGGTGATGATAAAAACGTGAGCAGGATCATCGAAAACAACGAGTTCCCTTCCTCCTTTTGAATAAAAATAGCTGACTTACGTACGGATTTAGTCATCTCGGAAAGTAGAAGTATCAAAAATATCAATGATTATAATTGCAAATTAAGAATGCACATATATAAGAAATGGTAATATAAAGTCGTTATATATATCTGATTACATATCTGAAATAATAATTAATATATTATATATATATATAATATATAGTTAATTTCATATTATATATATATTAAATATATATATATATATATAATAAGTTATCATTAATATATAATAATTATATTATTTAGACTATAATATATATATATTATAGATCATAGAGATGCTGAAATTTATATGGGTATTTATATTATATTAATATTAAAGTATTAACAAGTTATCATTATTATTATCAATTACTATTATATCTTTTTTAACTTATATATTTTAGCACTATAAATGTCAAGTAGTAAAATTGTCCATAAATAATCTATTGAACTAACTGGCTCTTTTATGAAGACATATTAGATGTTTCTTTATCTTAATCTTCACATCAGGATATAATCATAATTATAAGGCACCAGTCTAATACTAACGCGTATGACAAACTAGTAATTATCTAAATCCAAGGGGTAAGGAAACAGTGTATATATAGATATTTCACGTAAGACTAACGTATATGATTATCAGCCTCCATACCTCATATGAGATGGGATATATAAATATATACTTAGTAACTTAAAACAAAATAAGCTGAATTATAGATACTTGAAATGACACACAGGGTTTCTAAAAATTGATACCAATCTCCAGTTCGTTGACGCTATAACACCACTCACTATGAGTCATATTATTAGCCTCTACTTGAGATAAGTCATATATGACATAGAAGGTTCTTATGTAACCTAGGACACCTTATAATGAAGATGAGGTGATTATTATACTTATATAATATTATATGTTAACTTCTAGTACTAATCACTATGCCTTTTCCACCATACCAATATAGTTCGTCACTGATATAGCGAAATATGAGGAGCTTTATTGAAAGTCAATACTGACTATTCAAACACTGGGACTAAATAAAAAGTTACATGGAAGAGATGCTACAAGGAAAACAACAGTATTTGTTGATGAGAGCAAAAATCTCAATAATATACCAAAAGGATTGAGATATGAATTAGATAGTGTATACTCCTGTTCGGGACGCCACATAGCACGAGAGTTAGACACTAAAGAGAGACTAGACAGAACAGCTGCGGAATCACAAGTGACGCTATTTATTTATGACCCTATGGAACTTTGGTGAGGTCATAGCAGCGAGTAGGACACAGTTACATAGAGAAGAGAACGGACATCAATCTATCGGGTAACGTAAAGTATCAGCACAATTGTGACATGCATAATTGGCACTGATTACACCAATACTTAGCTGGAGCTAATAGACATGAAAACAAACAACAGGAAAAAAAGAGGGTCAAACCGGTCGATCTAGGGAAAGATGCGGGTTCTGATAGATTGATAAAGATTTCGAGGATAGACTCGATCGTCAGTATATGAATAAAAGGTCGGTGGACGTTGTGCGTTACGAGCGCGAGAAAGTATCTCGATTGCCTCCAGGCGCGAGTCTCTGCTCCGGTATGCACGCACACATAAGACCTTGTCAAGCTATAATGAGTACAAGGATCGTCCACGGAATACACCATCTCCTGACTCAGTTTATAGGGACAGATAGAACGAACTACATGCCAATGCCGTCTAGGGCTGTGGTGGATAGTTAATATAAAAAACCACTAAAAAAAAATATTTCGGCATGTCTGCATTATTGCCTCGGCCAAATGCTTGGCACTTCTACAAGCTAGAGGGATCCTACATTCCTCCCCTCTGTACATGAATCTATTTAATATTTGATAAAATCATTTAATTATAGCTCACATGTTTAAATTGTAAGGAGTGGATAATAATAAGCAAAAATGCTTATACAAGAAGACAGTAGAGCTAGGGAACTCTATGATTTAATTCTATAATAGTGTATTGACTAACATTATTTCCTGTTTATAGCTTATAATGTGTGTGTATCACGTAACATTAAATGTTTGTGTATTGATTTACAAATAGTTCAAAGATGTTACCTATTATTATAATATCATATAATATCATTTTTAATATCTTATGAGTTTCGTTTTTTTTTAAAATATACATTATTAACTATATAAAAATATATTATAATATAGCATAATATATAATAATCGAAAATAAAAATTTTGAAATATAAAGAAAACATGTAAGAAGCACAATAGGGGAAAATGAAAATAATAAATTTAGAATTTTATATTTATGGGAGTGAAAGATAAGTACTCACAGAGATTAAATATAGTTTTTGATATAATAGTATAGCTAACACGTACTGATCGATAATTATTAAATAATAAGCAAGATAGGGTAATTAAAACAATGTTATCGCGCCAGTATTATTCTGGAGAGGTTAAGAACATGAGCTTGGATTATAGTAGAGGTAATGTGCGGTCAGTAATGTAGAGGAAATAGGGAATTAAGACGTGAAAAATTTGTATTGATTTATGATTATTGCTCAGCCAATGATATATTAACTTCATTTACTAGATGATTAGATTATAATATCTGCAGAACCACTAGCTTTCCTCAGCTGATTAATGCTATTAGAGCTTAGAACATTCTTAGCTTCAGAGGAAAATGTATCACCCTTATGAGAGTCATCACGTTCTCATTGTCAAATGTTGATAATGTTTAAATTTATCCATTTACAGGGACAAAATCCCCTGAATGATCGTATTTGATGAAAACATAAAAAAACTGATGTTCCAGAAATTTGATATGGATCGAGAGATATGACCTGTACCTATCGAGGTTATACTAAGCCATTATTACTTAAGTATAATACGTACGACCTGAGGCCGATGATGTTGATACACTTAACGTAAGCTTGTTTAGTAATAATACTACTATAGGCGATGATGGACACTGTAGGGTATTCTATACTGGATTATGTAATAAGGTGTTGTTGATCGGATTTACATTAGCAGGTATAATATACTGGGGGTAGTATAGTAGTGTATAGCGATCACTATTTTTTACTTGATTATCATATATATAGTTAGCACTAGACTATACTATATTAAATTAATTAATATATATATATATATATATAATAATAATATATTATATATATATTAATTATATATATATTAAATAATATATTAAATATAATATATATAGATAATATAATATATATATATATATATACTATATATATAATAGTAATATATATAATTATATTACTATAATTAAGTAAATAAATGATTAATAATATAATATATTAAGTATATATATATAATATATATATATAATATATATAACTGATATATTATATATATACTTATAATATGAATATATATATCATATTAATTACATATGTTGAATATAGATATATAATATATTATAAGTATATAATTATAATTAAATATATATATATTAGTAAATAGTATATTAATTAAATATGATATATATATTAATAGTATATATATTATAATATATATAATATATATGAATATATATTATATAATATATATAATATTAATAGTAATATTAAATATTAATTATATATTATATATATAAATATTATATATATATATGACTAGACATTATTGGATATATATATATATATAATTTTGATATATTTTTATTTTAACATTATCAAATAATTTTTTTTTTTTGTTATACGGAACAGATCCTCGTTAGGGCTATAAAGATGGTGATTATACATATAGGAGAGATAAATAAATGGTCCTAATAAAGTGAGAGAAAATAAGAATCATTTTTAGCCCACAAAAGTTTAAATCTATATCTAAAAAGTCATAATATACAAATGTTATGTTGATAAATAAAACGATATTAACCTATATATATAAAATATATTATATATATATTATATAAATTATTACTACTAGAAAGTAATTGATGAAAAATGTAAATAGTAAAAAAAATATGCAAATTTTAAATATAAAATTTTTATAAAAGTAGTAGATATAGAATTGGTTTGATACTACAAATTGAGATATTTGACATGAAAGCAGAAGCCAGGGAAATTGGTTAATAGTGCGCTTGTCTCAAGCACAAATAAACTTACCTGGAGAGTGGAAAGAGAGGCGTATTGGAGATAGAAGGATTGGGAATACTGTAAAAAACTTAAGTTCGTCATCTGCATAACTCAGGCAGCCAATGGTAGTAAAGATTATCTCATTAAGCTGAGTTCTCTAGAAGCTGAGTGTGGCGAGTCCAGGCTATAAGTGTCAATCACAAAGAAAGCTTAAAAGTTCACATATGAAGCGCATCAATAATAATAATACATTTCTCATCTTTTAACAAAATGTAATAGTAGCCTTGAGTGTAGGAAAACCTTCAAGCGGAAAAAAAGGAAACTTAAAAAAGCACATGCTTACGACACAGTCATCAAAAAATGAAAATTATTTCAATATGTTCTGAGTGTGTGCGTATCTAAACAGGTGATAATTCAGATCAAAGAAGAATTAGCAACTATATGGAATTAAGAAGGATAGGCTTAATACGTATAAAACCATGTAGGAACTGAAGCTGCTCACTAAATCGGAAAGAGATAAATTACCTTATACTGTTCGTTGAAGGGCTGAGTAAATGGGGCTAGTGAGTGTCACATTCAAGGTTTCCAATAAAGGTAAGCACTTAGCAGATTAGTCGACTTGCCAATGCTTACCAGCATTTATGTTATCAGCCCCCAAAATCCACTAAAATCTATTTATCGAAAAGCGAACTGGTATTTTAGTGTAGGTGGGCCACCACACTGTAAAATTGTCTACTTCGAAGTGTGGCTATGCGAGATGAATCAGAAAGGAACTTAAAAAGCACCCAAAAAGGCACAAGGCTCTCACACAGTTACTACAGTGGCAACACATCGCTTCGGAAGACTTAAGGGTTTTGTACACATTTAGCAAATTTGAGAAATTTTTTAATTATATTCAGAGAAATTGATATCTATAATCGTTAAAGGAAAAATTTTATTTATATATATTGTTCAATATGAGTGCTGTCAACTAATGTAGTTTGTATTTCTTATCAGACAACACTGACAGCTTAAACAGTACATCAATCGCCTATACAACGGCAAGAAGCCACTTATCAAAATCTAAACGAGGAAAGGTTGTAAAATGTTCGTGAAAAGTGTGCCTCGCACTCGCTACAGATAGTGACATCACCACTAACTAACGACAAAATATATTACGGCGGGAAGGAGCCCACGAAAAGACGCTTCAGGCACAGATGATAGCTATGGAGGTAGACATTAAATCCACCGAACTCTATCAGAAGCGAGGAGGTAGGTGCGTCAGGAAAGAAATAAGCACCGGCACAAACTACTGATGGATTTAGCCAATATTACTGGAACATGCACATAAAACTCAAAGAAGTCCGCAGTAAATAAATCAAAGCTTAAACTGTGTCAGTTTTAGCGAGTGTAAGGGTGTCGTAAAAGTGTTCGGTTGACTGAGAGGAAGAGCAAGATCCTCAGCGAGAGGCGACCTATATACTCTAAATAACCGAGCTGACGGTAAAACTCCAGGATAAGAAGAAGAGATAACCAACAATAGCCTTTACTCGACCATCAAAATCAGCTATTAAAGAAATAGAAGAGTTGTTCAATGAGAACAAAGAAGAATATCGTTCTGAGTGTGACTATGAGGGTGAATAAATTTCTAGAATAAAGGAGGTACAGTCTTTGGTGACCATTTATGAGAGCTCACCAGACCATATCCAACTGAAACGTTACCGGGTGAAACACGAAAGCCCGCACCACAAAAGATCTACCAAATTATTCTAAAGGTGAGTATTTGAGCTGAGACATGTTGCTACTATGAGTGTCAACAATTATACACAGCGTGATGAGGCACGCTGTAAAGCTATAAAGGTAAGTAGTAAACCTGAGAAAGAAGAAAAAAAAAACAAGTACTTACGTAAAGGAATCAAATAGCAGAACTTTCGTTACGTTTTTTAACTTTTTTATTTTAGCGAAGGAAAGATCCCTGCATATACACAATCATGAGTTGTTGACTTTCAAAACATTTTTTGTATATTAATTCGTTTGTTCCAGTAGATCTTTTGCAAACATCTAGAGGAAACATAACATCTAAAAGAAAAGTAATTGAAACATAACAAAGGTCTAACACAAACAAAATATGAGTGTTTGAAAAGGCATTTAGAGAGGTAATTCAAATAAACTATTTACGTATTTTGAAATGAGATATTAGAAAAATGGTTTCTCGCAGACAGATGTGGAGCACGGAACCCTATCTGATAAAGAGTTACACCGTGGATATTCTAGAAAGGTCAAGATACAAACTGCTGCAAGGACAGAATAAGAATCGGCAACAATCTAAAGTACGGCTAGAGGCCTAACATTCTAGAAGTAAAAGGGATCTGCAGAATATGAAAAGAGTTTGACAGATGAAGGGTCGAGTTCAGTCAGCAACTAAGAGTGGATGACGGTCAATACGAAAGATATGTTGAGGTTTACCGTAGATAGAGACGTCCTATAAGAGAGAGTGAAAAGTATAAGAGGAGATAAGACAGACACGTACTTAAGCTATATATAGAGAGAGATAGAGGGGAGAGGAGAAGAAATTAAAATTGTCTTAATTAAGTAAATTTGGCGAGTCGTTGGTGCCGACTAGCTTGGACTTAAAGGTATATATATATATATGCTTAAGGTGCTATATATATATGTATGAGGATATAACGCTCAAGGGATCCATAGAGCACACACACTGTCAAGCACCAGCTAGCGCATGAGAGAGACTCGGAGTATCAAGTGTTCGCACGGGTCTGCTCACGGTTTATAATATGACCGGGTCGGCGCCTTATTGTACGAGAGACACACCACACACACACTTACTTCGCAAGGTAACCAAATATGGCATATTGAGTCGAAAGTAGGTCGAGGCGCACAGCTGAGACACGCTGAGAGCAGGTAGAAACTGCCGACAGAAAGCCGTACTGGCCCGATGAACGGAAAGAAGTTAAGTGAGATTTCGAGATGATTCTAAGAAAGTGGGAGTTGGTAAAGGATTTATCAAAGATCTTAGATAGAGATATAGGGAGAGAGGTAGTATGGCTGGAGTAAGAGCATATGTAGTTAAGAGTCACACTCAGCGAGGTTGCGCCACGCATTGCCTATGTCTTCCGAGCACTCGCGAGGACATTTTAGGGTGCACTTCGCAACATTAGATGCACACCAGAGAGTGGTCCACACTCATAGAGAGCAGCTCAGATAAGTAGAGGAGAGGAGGTAACCGAGCGGAAGCACGCAAAATGCAGACAACATCCTAATACTGTACGGAGGAGGGACGGCTCGAGCACGAGGCAAGACCTCGTTCTCTCACGACGTTCATAGATGTTCGAGGAGCCCATGCAAGTCACGGATCGTAAGATGATAGTAAAACTACGACTACGGAGCAATAGTTGCATATAGGATCATGACTGAGCAGGAGAAGGAGGACTAAGATGGAATGCGAGAATCGTCCAGGGTTGAGTTAGAGGAAACGTAGGAGACCAGCAAGAGATTGGCGCTTTTCAGTGATTGGCAGAATATTGCTAACAGACACCATCAGATCGAATAAAGAGGACGGAAAGCGCAGATTTGCAGAAGCTCTGTTTAGAGATGGTGTTTGGCAAGAAGGCCAAAAGATTTCGTCGCAGTAAGAACCGACGGTGGTAGTGGCACTTGCGCTTTGATGAATAGCCCGCTTTGCTTCGCGAAAGAGTATCCCTGCACACGATTTTCTAGCGCTGAAGAAAATTAGCATGTGATCAGGAGCAACAGATAATTTTCCACTTCCGAATCGGCACTGTATCTAGCCTGAATATGCAGAGCAACAATGCACGACCGACATGGATCTATGAGGAGCAGAAGTTTTAGTCCGAAAGAAGGAATGAACCTGCTCATCCCCATTACACGATTACAGCTCCCACCTTAATCGGCAGAAGCCACAAGCGCTCAACCAGAGTCAATGCAGTCAGTCCATTTATTAGTTAGCGTGATACACGCAAGCGCTCCCCCAACTCTGCCCGATCAAACTGCCGAAAAACGCGTAGGAACAGGATGCGAGCTTTGGATGAGAAAGTATTAATAGAGATATAGGCTGTGTCGAGTTTGTAACGCCGATAAAAAGGGGAAAAGGGCCCCCGGGGAAAAGGTGGGTGTACTTTATAAAGAGAAAGGACTAAAGTGGTAGAAACATAGGTCAACTGTGTTCAATGATTGTTTGGGACGAAATCCCGGGAATGTGTTGAGTTTTTAAAATTTAATTGCCTCCAGATGCGTTTTGAGAATGACTGAATGACCAACCCTCCTCCACACTTGAATCAGAGTAAGTGATGTAGGACTCCCAATTATTTGTTGTTGTGCACATTGAAAGTCCCTACTAAATAGGAGGACCTCTAGTATTTGGATGATAAATATAACGTCTCGTGAGACCACTCACCGTAAGAACAGTTCAAAAAAGGCCGTGAGAATCCTGTCTCTGTTAGAGAACAGATAGGCCGAAGCACAAGATTATTGTATAGAAGAGAATAAGATTTTAAGCCAAGGAACATTGAGATAACTAGCCGTACTTTATTTTGTCTTCAGCCTGATTATAAAATTGAGTTCTTTTATTATTTATTTTATTCTTCATATTTGGAGATAGTTAAAGATCTTCTTGTAAGTTGTAATCATGTTAAACATAAAAGCTGTAGCTAAACTTTGTTAATATTACCATTGTTAATTAGGAAATTGAAATATTTTTTTGATAAACAAATTGTGATAAAAAGTTATTTATTATTATACTTGCGATATTTATTATTCCTTAAAAGATACTATTTTAATTATAAAATAAATATACTTGGGCACGAAACCACACAGATATGGAATATATTGACTAAGTATTAGGTGTACAAGGGAAATCGCAATCCTGAGTTGCCTAGCATTACACAAATGTTCAATCTTATTACTGTGGATTTATTATATTAAATTATAGTATCGGTATTCGGGCAATCTAAAACAAATAGAGTAATCGGTTCGAGGAATTATTCTGGAGGTACATCCCTAATAATATATATAATATATATAATATATTAAATATAGTAATATATAATATAATTATATATAAATATATATAATATATAATATATATATATATATATATTAATAATAATAATACTTCAACAAAAAAAAACAAACCATATAAGAATGCCACTTACCTTTGTACAAAAGTCCATTTCAGAAGATGCAAACAAACTATATGCATATCGACAAAGATTTATCTAAAACTAATAACTAAGTTGCTTTTAAGATTTTTATAATAATCAGGTGGTCAGTTAAGATTAGGTTAGGAGCCTATACATTCTTCTCTTTAAATATAATATATAAGTATATATATAGTATATATATATAATATATATATAATATAATTATATATAATAATTATATATATAATATATATATAAATATATATATAATAAATTATATATAATAATAAGTAAACTTAATTACTAGCTTTATAATGTTTGGAAACTTTGTTCACTGGGTCACTAAATCATTTACTATACTATTACAACTAAACACCAAATTTTCCAATAATTAAAAAATCTTTTTATTCCTCCTGAATTTTTAATAATACACATCAGTAAAATAATGATCCAATAGTAACAAAAGTATAGGTATTGTTTTCAGTCAAAGAAAATATTTACAAATATTTGAAAGTTAATTGCAGAGAAAATACTTTTTTACAAAAAATCATCGACTCGATTTGAATCAAATTTCGTCTGTCTTCGCCAATCGATGATAAGTATAACACGCATCGATGATAATATACACCCTCGCAATAATTCTATGAGATGCTTAGTGAATGTTGTAATTTAAAAATTTGAGGAAATTATACAAAAACGCAAATTTTTTTTTTTTTTTTTTTTATTAAAAAAATTCCGGGTAGAAAAAAATTCGTTATTTTTAGGAATTCTTTAAACAATGCCTGCATTTCAATATATGCATCTCAGGTTTTGGAATTTCAACATAGACAGCGTGATGGATGTTTAGAGGGAGTATTGTGCTATAAGTTTGGATAAACAGAAAATCTAGAACCGAACAATATTATGATCTCCTAACCATAGAGATATCTTCATAACGATACTTTCATTTAATTTCCATTAAATAAAGTAATACCAGAAGGTAAACATGAGGTAAATTTATGAGTTAACATAAATTAGTGTGTGAATATAAGGGATAATAAAGATTTACAAGAATGAGTCAGTCAAAACTCATTCTATATTTTGTTAATACTTCTAATGAAATTTTTTCAAAATTTGATTTTTAAATAACGTTTATATATTTTTTTTTTAAGCAAAAAAAACTATTGAAGTAGATAAAAAAGTTATTAATTTATACAGAACGGTATTACTTTTCGAACCAAATTATGACAAACGATTATAAGCCATATCCTGGGTCTATAATTCTTTATTTCAAAGTTATTTTTTTTAAATGATGTTTTTTTTTTATGGGCTCTATACCGTTTTTATCAGAACGGGAATGAAGCGAGACAAATATTCAGTCCCAAGTTATCCATAATTCTGGCTGAGAGAAAATTACTTATACAGACCCTTTAATCATTCTCTCGATAGACATCGCCCTTAGGTCTATACGAATTACGTATGAGTATTAAACGAAATTTCAATTTATCTTTGTTAACTTATCTTTTGGCAAAATCTTAAAAGGAGAAAACATTACAAGAACATCGACGTGTGGAGACTCACTCTCCTAACAAGGATTCAATTTTTATCAAGAACTTAAGTGATTTTTTTTTTCTTCACATTC
>JABUQX010044573.1:5000-17500 GCA_015478945.1 Trachelipus rathkii
TAATAATAATAATACATAATAATATAAAATATAATAATAAATAATAATAATAATAATCATAATATATAATAATAATTAATAATAATGAATAATAATAATAATAATAATATCATAATAATAATGGATAACATCAATAATAATAATAATAATACATAAGAGATATGAAAATTAATATAAAATTAATGAATATATTTATAATAATATAAAAATAAGAATAATAATAATAATAAGTAATCAAATCAATAATAATATGAATTAATAATAATAATATTCAATAATAAGACAATGTCAATAATAATAAATAAAAAAATAATAATAATAATAATAATAATAATGAGATGATAATAACTAATAATAATAATGAATTAATAATATAAACTACTAATAATAATAAATAATAATAATAATAATAATGAATAATATAAATAACAAGTAAGAATAATAATAATAATAAATAATCAGAATTGAATAATAAATATAATTAATAATAAATAATAATAATAATTAAGTAATATTAAAGATAAAGATATAATAATATATAAAATAGTTTTTGAAATAACGTATGAAGGTTTAAATGTTTAGGGAAAGTTCAAGCAAGTTATGAAACCACAACATTTGCAGATAATAAAGTTAATGTATATTAATAATTAATCAATTAATAATAAAATAATATAATAATAATGAATAATAACAATAATATATAATTATATAAAATAATAGATAATAATAATAATAATATAATTATCAGAATAGTAGATAAACAATAATAATAATAATATGATAATAATATATAATAATAAAATTAATGCAATAAATTAATAATATTAATATAATTTATGAATAAATATATTAATTAATAATAATATAATAATCAATTATCAATAATAAATATACATAATAAAATCAGATAGATTAATAATAATCATAATATCATAATAATATAAAAATATATAATAATAATAATAAATAGATAATAATAATAATAATAATAATAATAATAATAATATATAATAATAGATAATAATATTAATTAGACAATAATAATATATAATAATAATAATAATAATAGATATAATAAAAAGTAATCAGATGAATAATAATGAATATTAATACTTATTATAGAATAATATTAATAATAATAATGAATAATAATAATACTAATATGAATAATACATAATAAAATCATAATAATAATAATAATAATAATAAATAATTAATAATAATAAATAAAATAATGAATCATAATAATAATCATATAATAATTAATAATAGATATAATAATATAATAAGAATAATTAATAATAATAATAATAATAATATAATAATAAAATAGATAATAATAATATTGTGGAATTATTAACATAATAAAATATAAATGAATAGTGATATATAATAATAGTAAATAATAATTGAATTAAGTGAATAATAATAATAATAATAATAATCATAATAATAATTAAATAATAATTAATAAAATATATAAAAATAATAATAATAATAATAATATAATAATATATAATACTAAAATAATGATAACATAATAATAATCATAATAATCAATAATAATAATATAATAATAATAAATAATGAATAATAATGAATAATAATATCATAATAATAATTAATAATAATAATATAATGATAATATATAATAATGAATAAGTAATAATAATATATAATAATAATATAATAATAATATATAATAATAATCAATTAAATAATAATAATAATGAATAATAATAATAATAATAATAAATCAATAAATAATATACTTAAAAATTCTATCAAGAATAATAATAGTTAGTATGTATGATAATAATAATAATAATAAGAATAATCAATCAACTATATAATAATAATAATAATAATATATATAATAATTAATCAATAATAATAAATAATATAATAATATATTGAATAATAATAAATAAAAATATTATATAATTAATCAAAAGAATAATAAATAAAATAATAAATTATTATTATTGTCATTATTATTATTGTTTTTATTATTATTAGTTATTATTATCATCATTATTATTATCATCACCATCACTATAGTTATTATTTATTATTATTATTATTATTATTATTGATTATTTATTATTAGATTATTATTATTATTTTATTATTAATTATTATTATTTATTATTATGTATTATTATTATTATAATTCATTATTTATTATTATTATTTATTATTATTTTTTTATTATTAATTATTATCATTATTATCATGATTATGTTATTCTTACTTTTTTAGTATGCTAAGCGAACTTTATTGCTATCCTTCACGATGGTTAACCAAATAATTTAAAAATATTAAAAGTTATAAATATGTTTATTTTCTGAATTATTTTTGTCAATTAAGTTCGATTATTGTCTCATTTAACTATATATTTAATTATTTATTCATTTATTTACTTTTTATAACATGATTTGCTATTTTCCTCTTATAATAATAATTATTTTGTCCTTTCTTTCAATACTCTTTCCTGATTTAAAGAAGTAATTTTTTTTTGTAACGTGAATTTTATCCAAATGAATGATGTTGCATTTAAATGCATAATTGTAATGCATGCTTGTGGGACAAATGAACAAAGGATCAAAGGAACAAGGTGTTCGTAGGTCATGTCACACTTTGATCTGACATTCATGTTAACTACTTCACTACCTTGGGATTTATATCTAAATATGACGTTATATATATGTATACATAAATGGGACATTGCAATGCTGCTTTCATATACATATGTGCATACATTCATATATTCTATATATATATATATATATATATATATATATAGTATAATTAATATATATATATTAATATATTATATATTATTAAAGTATAGTATATATATACTCATATTATACTGTAAGTTGGGATATGTATACAACGAGCATGCTTGCAAAATATTTTTTCGATGAATAGCATTCTTTAAATAAATTTTATATATAAAATTTATCAAACAAAAACTCAAAACAGGGATGGTCAATTTTTTACGTTATCAAAAATATTATCAAACAGAAAAAAAAATATAAAAGAAAAAACATTCAAAATGCATTCAAACAAAAAATTTTATAAAAATCTCTATAACAACCAAAAAACATATAAAAAATTAATATATTTCACATTCAAAAAAACATGTTAAAATCCAAAAATTTTCTGTTCATTTCATTTATATATATAAAAAAAATTATTTTTTTGAAAAAAAAAAAAATTACAAAAAAAAGCAAAAATAAAATTTAGGTTCATTTTTAAAATTTGCAATTAATCAAAATTTATGTAAATAAAATATTTTCATTTATTAATTTGAATATTTAGGATATGTCCTCAAGTCTTTATTTCATTCAGTTTTTTGCCCTTCCGAGAGCTCTAAGGAAGAACCAAATCGTTTGGCGGTTCTTCATAGACTGCTCTTCGCGAGGTCTTCTTTCAACTAATAGTTCTAATGCAAAAGACGCCTCCATGCTTAAAGGGCGTAACCGGATATTGTAGCAAAAATTTTTGGAACTTTGAAGGCTTTTAAGCAGAACACTCTTAGGTTTGTACCAAGTTCAATTGCATTCTCGGTATACTAATAGCATTAATACAAACATTTTAATATTAAAATTAAACCTCTGATTTAAAATAGATTTTATTTTTATATTAGTATGGTGTTGATGGTGATTATTTAACATTGCTTACTTACAAACTAAGTATCATTATAGTTAATGTCGATCATATTGTGATATATAAATACTCTTTTAAAAAAAATTTTAGTTGATTTTTCAATGATCATCATAACTCTCATTCAACGCCCGTGTGCAGACACAAGTGGCTTTGAATCGCGTTCATTGTTACGATACCTCCGTAAAAGTTGATTTCCTCTTCACCGAGTGGAGGCTTACGACTTTTTGGTATTTACTTTGTATCGACCTAACGTTACTATGACGACATTGATCGAAGCTTGATTTTCATCTTCCATTTCGGCGCATAAGAAGAAGAAGTGTGTGACTGAAGCCCCCAAACTTATTGATTACAAAGAAAGCCATTGGAGGAGGAGGTGGAAGAACAAGAGGAGGAAGAGGAGGAGGAGGAGGAGGAGGTTTGGAAGAGAGATTATGAAGAAGAGGAGGACACTTCGTTCTTGTTTTACGAATCGAGGAGATACTTATTAACTACTTACCGTTTGAATAGCTGCTAATTCACAAGCGTAAAAATCGCTAAACCAAACCAATGATGACTTTTCATAAAGCCAATATGTATTAAGCTCGTTTTCACATCTTTTATATTTTTATTAAATTGTATATTTAAATGTAATATTTTTATATTTTTGTGGTATTAAAATGATTTAAATTTGTTATTTGTTTTTTTGTTTTTTTTTGTTTTGCTTTTATCCTAACAAAAGAACACCGCTTTGAGGTGTTGCTAAATGATATTGCAAACAGTAAATATGAAGTAAATAGCTCGATTGAGAACTTATTAAAAAGACACGCAAATAGATTAAATAGTATAAATATAATAATATAAGTATACTATATATATATATATTATATATATATATATATATATATATATATATATATATATAGTCTAATATATTATTATAATATATATATGTTATTAATATATATAGTATATAATATATAATTATATATATTATATATATATATTATATATTATTATATATAGTTATTTAAAAGTATATATATACTATATCTAATATATATATATATATATTATATATATATATGATAATATATATTATATATAGATATATATATATATATATATATAGTATCTATATAAACATAGTATATAAACAACTATATGGGTATAGTCATCTAATTTATACAATCAACTATATATATTATATATATATATTATATTATATATATATATATATAATAATATTTAATATATTATATATTATAATTATTATATATATATAATATATATATATATATATAATATTATATATAAGTATATATAAATATATATATAATTATATATTAATAATTATATATATAATATATAGTAATATATATATTATATATATATATAATAATATTATATATATAATAGTATAATATTATATATATATATATTATATAGTATATGATGAGAGAGAGAGAGAAAGAGAGAGAGAAGAGATATATCCGACTTACTCTATGTAGAGCAATGTAAACAAAATATATAAAACAAGAACTCTAAATTATTCCAAAAACATACGAAAAATATGCAAAATACCCTAAGAAGAAAAGAAACATGATAATAAAAGCAAGCAAGGGGAAATCTGAGAAAAAATATCGAAGAATTTTCGAAAAAATTATAAAAAAAGAACTAAATTGAGAAGAAAACAAGCCCCAGACATTTTAACTTCGCAGACAGAGAGGCACAAAATATCAACCTTTATTTTTATTTTTTTATTTTTTAACTCAGAGCTTTGGATTATAGTTGAACCATTCATTGTAGTTGAACATGTGGTCTGAATTTCGATTTCGTACGTAGTGCGTAATGCAGGCTTGAACTTTCCTCCCAAATGGCTTTATGTCTATTACAAAGAATATTTATACAATATGCTTTCATATAAATATTTTTATATATTAATCATATATAGACACTCCTCGCTGGCCTAGTATAAGTCTTTTATATGGATGATAGACTCTTGTATATTATTGTGAAATATATAGATTTGTATTACAAAATTACACAATGATGAACATGCCACTATATAATAGAAAAAGTATAGTATATTAATAAATATATAATATATATTATATTATAGTCATATTATATATATATATATTAATAATAATTAGATGTATGATTATATATTATATATATATTTAAAATATATTATTTCTAGTATAGTCGTAGTAGCATATTATTCTCATTATATATATTATATGTGAGGTATATATATTTATATATATACTTTTGTCTAATATAATATTATGATATATTATTATAGTTATAAGTGGCGTATATATAAGTGTATATATATAGTATATATAAGTTTAAATCTCTATAGTATATTATTTTGATACCATTTTTGTAATTTATAAGTTTAATAATATTATATAATATATAATTGCCGCTCTACCCAGGTACTCAAACGGAAAAGCGACGGAAGTCGATGTGCAAGGAGGTCGTGGGTTTGATTTTCCGCACTAGTTCGGGACGCCTACGCATGAAGTAGGAGTTATCTAGAAAGTTCCCCCTCCTTGAACTCAGAGGCTATGCCCGTGGAAGGAGTGATGCAACTTTTATATTCACAAAGATATAATATTATATGAGCTATAGGTATTTTGCCTAACTAAGTATCTATATATATATATTATATTATATATAACTTAATATTTATATTATTTAATAATATATACTTAAAGTACGATGAAATTTATAACGTAGTTTCTAGGTATAGTAGATATACATATAGAAGTTCCAGACATATAAGTTGTGAGAAGGAGAATTTGGAAGGCTTTCAGTTGATGCTCATATATGATAATTAATAATTATAAGAGGGGTCAACGGGAATCTCCTATGTAGTATATATATATTTATATAATTAGATTTATAATATGTAATAATAGTGTATAATAATATTATTGTATATGGTACCTCATATAAATTATAGTACATCAGTTCAATTAATGTATATACATATACATAATATATAATAATATAGAATATAATAGATCTTTGATATCATTATCCGAATGTATAGCGATCTTATTACGGCATATATATATATATATAGATATAATATTTATACGAGACAGTGGCTTAGTAACAATTATAATATATAGGCTAACTTAGGGTTATATATAAAGAGTATTTATTTATATTATAGAAGACCTAAATATAACTAACTGTTTTAATAATATATCATGTGGGAAGGCATTTTAATAAATATATATGATAAGTATCAATATTTTATAGAGCTCACGTAAACTATTAAATATAATATAGCTCAGTACTAATATAAGTGAATATTTTAATAAGTATTAGAAATGAGTTTATCTTTACATTTAAAGATATAGTTAATAATAATAAATAAATAATAATAAATAATAATAATAATAAATAGATATAAAAAAAATAATAAATAATGATAATCAATAATAAAAATATATAATTTTATTATTATTATTAGATTAATAATATAATAATAATAATAATAATATAATAATAATAATAATAATAATAATAATGATATAGATGATACAAAATGAGATAAGAAAAAATAAATCCTAATTATATGGAATTATGAGGAATAAATAAATGAATGACGAATATTAAAATATAATAATAATAATAATAATAATAATAATAAAAATAATAATATAATAATAATAATAAGAGATGAAAATTAATTAATAATAATAATATAATAATAATAGAATAATAATAATAATATAATAGGATAATATGTCTCAGGCATTTATATAAGATTACGATATTTTAATAATAATATATAAATAAATAATCAATAAATAATAATAATAATATATTAATAATAATAATAATAATAATACATCTATAAATAATAATAATAATAGTGAGGTATAAATAATAATAATATATAATTATAATAAATAATAATAATAAATTATAATAATATACAATAAGCAATAACCCAATGAAATGAATGAGATAATCAATAATAATAACTGAATATGAATATAATAATGATTTAATAATATGAAAAATATATAATTAAGAGATAAAAAATAATAATAATAAATATATAATACATATAAACTGTTGAATATTAGGAAATTAAATATAATTTCAAGAACTAATCTGAAAATTTTTCTTGCTTTCTGTTTTCCAAAAGATATTCTTGGAAATGAGTATTAAAATTCCTCTTCTTTAGAGAATGTCCAAGATTTTTATGCATATTACTGCATATAAGAAAGAAAAAATTTAGGAGACATAGATGAGCGATAGAGGCAGAGAGTGAAAATGCAAGGTGGGTGTTCTGAATCTCAAATTTTGACGTTGAATGGGTGATAGAGGATGTGTAAAACCAATAAATCAATTAAATTGGGTAAGATATGTATATATTTTTTGAGAGAAATACATTATTACATTAAATATGATTTATTTATGTATAAATATATTTTTTCTACATTTCGTTTGTTATATTATAATATATATTATTATAATATATATATACTATATGAAATATATATATATATAATATAGTAATTATAATAGAATCTTGAAGATTAATAAGTTAATTAATTTTGCTAGAGGCTTCATAACACAGTCTGGATTTAAAAATATTTTATAAAATATAAAGTTAAACATGAAAAAAAAGGCATAAGCATTGGTCCAATTGTATTTAATATATAATTTAATGATTAGGTAGATAAAATTAAAAATTAATTAGTGTGATGATATTCAGATTATATAATAGAAATGGTCAAATATCATAATTTATTATTGCACATATTGGCTTATTTATTGGGCTGGCAGTTATGTTATAATAGTTTATATAACTGAGGAAATTATAAGTATAATATTAGATATATATATAAATATAGTTATATTGGAGAACTCATTAAATAGTTTATCTTATTGTATAGTATATAGCCATGTAAAGTCAAAATTAAATATAAGATTAGCATATACGAATTATTTTGAGAATTTGATAATATGTAAATATTATATAATAATAAAGATATATATAATAATAATATCATATATATACTTATATTTAGATAACATATAAATTTAATATGATACTGAACTGCAATATGATAATAATATATATATATATATATATTATTATGTGAGCTTGTACAGTATTTATAATAGTTATAATTTATATATATATTATATTGTATATATATATATAGTTTATGTATATATATATATAATATTCTAGAAAAGAGGGTAGTCTATAATATATATATATATATATATATATATATATATATATATTTATATATATATATTAATTTCTAATCCATAATATACGGTATAATATATATATATATATATATATATATATATTATAAGTAATATATATATATTATATATTACATTAATAATATATAATATATAAAGTAATTTGACACAACTTATGTATATATTATTATGATTTTTATAAGGCTGAGATCTCATATTAGGCATTATGGTATATTGAAGTTATATATATAGTATACCTAAGATGACTCTGGAATAATATATATGAGCATATTTATATGTATTGTTAGCCTTAATTATATAATAAGATAAATATGATCCGATAAATGAGAAGATTTATGGTATAGATAATATATAATTATATAGGTATACGTTAAGGGCTTAACATCTCATGGTTGTAAAGTAGTATTTACATGTGAATAAAATGATTATACTTTATAATATTAGAATATATATATATATATAAATTAAATATATATATAATAATTTTATAATATATATATATGGTTGTATAGAGTTATATAGTAATTTTATATATATATTATTAGAAGAATGGATATTTGACGTAGTATCATGAACTTACGGTAGCCAGATATTATATATATATTATAGTCACTAATATTAACGTGCCCACCTATGGATAAGTATATATATATATATTGAGTATATCTCAATACTATATGTTATCAAGAACAAACTATATTTTATAGAATTTAATTGGACTAATTATTAGCATTTAACTAGACTTAGTTATATTCGATATATAGACTCCAGATAGGAGAATCCAGTATTGCATTATATATTGTAATTAATTATTATATTGCAACCCAGTAAAATATATAAATATTTAGTATTATTTTATTATGATAATATAGTATAGTTCCCTTACAGCTCATATATATAAGGCTGTATGAATAAATAAGTTTTATTGCAATGCTATGGTATATTATATAATAAGGTTATGAGTGGTACTTAAGGTTATGAGTGGTACTTAAGGTTATGAGTAGAGTACGGTATAATTGCGAAATAAGTAATATATAAACAGTGTGTACAACTAAATTAATGTCATATATAATAAAATATATTTATATAACTATCATGGGTAAAAATTTATAGTGAAGAGTTGTAGTTCCATAAAATATATATGACTCAGTAGTAGTATTCAATGAATAAATGACTGGGGCCTTATATTATTGTTCGTCATTATACATATTAAATGATTATATATATATAATAAAATATATATATATATATTAGATATTATTAATGAATCACGGCAGGGCATACTTAATAATTAAATTAGCAGTAAGAGTATTATCTTAAAGTTTGCAGATAGATTATAATATTACTTTTAATAATAAACATGAGTAGGATATAGTATATATACCACCTCAAGTTATATGAATAGAATTATATATAATATATAGTGAAGGTATAGTCTCAATAATAATATAAAAGTATTATACAAATAAATTATATATTACTTTGATATATAAAAACTATTAATAGTTTACTTATTAACTATGTATGAGAGTAATAGGTGGGAATATAATATAGCAGTATAATAATGTTAGTATTATATAGTATAATTAATATAATGTAAATTTTTAATTGTAATATATTATAATATATTATATATAAAGAGTATTAAGTTATGCAATAAAAAGCGATTTCTATCACCTAGGTTATATATATAAATAATATATATATAATATATATATGAGTGTGTGTGTGTAAGTCTATGTAAAATTACAAATACAAAATTAAGCAACTTTGGAAATATGAAAAAGTAATAAAATTATGAAGTCTCCAAAGAACATCAAACCTCTAAAATTTTCTTTTGTTTAGATAAACAATACGATTCATTCAAGAAAGGTTACGAGAAAAGGAAATAGCCAAAACTATAAAGGAACAAACAAAAGTCTAATGGACTTTACGTAGGTCATAGTTGAGAACAGTCAATAAAGTAAAATTGTGAGTAGTAACTTGTAGTGGTGTGGAACGTGTGATAAGATTTGCCGAGTAGATAGATGAAAAAACTTAAACTGAACATTACAAATATAAAAAAAAATGCGAGAGAGAGATGTCAGGGGGTAGTCGCCCCAACGTCACTAACTCTCTCTTTTAGAACCGTATAACTATTCCAGGTTGAGTGGGAAGCTTTTCAAAATTAATGGAGTTATGTAGGATGAATTTGTTGACATAAGAGTGGATTGTAAATGTTGGAAGAAATTTATGAAGAAAGATAGTGAGTAACAAGTGTATGTCAGCAGAGTGTATATATTTATATATATATATAATATATAAAGTATATATATAATAATTAAATAAAGCTTCATCTTGAATAAATATCAGTTTTTAAACTATTATAAATAGCAGGCTTATATATATATATATATATGCCTGCTTTTTTAATTAATATTATAATAATTTACGCAAATGGTTGTTATTAACACATAAGTATAAGCAATATACTAGGAAGAATAATAATATATATTATTATAAGATAATAATAAAGTAATATAAATATATATATATATATATATAGTAATTAATATATATATATATTATGTGTAGTAATATATATATATATATAGTATATATATATATATATATTATATATATAATATATTATAGTAGTATATATATATATATATTATATATATTATATATATATATGATATATATATCATATATATATATATTACTCGGCGCATAGTTAAATATATTATAATGACTATTATAGTTATATTCGTTGACAGCAATAGTTTCGGTATATAGGCTCCCCTTTTATTTAAAGAAATAAGACTTAGTATTTAGGTACTTAAGATATATAGAGAGTTAGCAATCGTAATGAAAAATACTGCGTGGCAGAACGTCATACGCCCCACTTGAGTACTGATATTTCTCCAAGTTTTCTTCTTCTAAATTTCTCCCCTCATTCACTTATATGATATATAAGTGGTTTAGAGGGTAATAGTTAATTATATATATATATATATAAGTGCTATATTAGTAATAAAAGTAGTAGTAATAATAATAGAATTATTTTTAGGTAAATTAAAGTTTTTATTTTTTTACATAATGTATTAATATATATATATATATGATATACTGAATTCTGCAAGTAGTGGATACTAATATGATACATAAGTCTATACAAATATAAATTTAATATAGGCACTTCATTTTAGATAATATATAGCTATATAGACGCCAATTACAATATAATATTAATTTTTTTCATAGTAAGTAATAAAAACATTAAGTAGTACAGGTTATATGTAATTACAGATAATATATAGAGGGCATAATATATAGTAAAAAATATATAAATAGTATATAGACTTAAGACATTATAATAGTACTACTATTTATTATTTACTTATTAATAAATATATACCTATTATATTTGCAGTAACAGGCTGCATTTTTAACAGTATAATATTATTTATAGTATTATAGTATTATTGTTAAATATATTTTTGGATATATAAAGTATATCTTATGTCACTCAAAAGGATGGAATTGTTTAAGATATTGTGACTGATATTATATAATACGTATCTAATTGC
>JABUQX010044574.1:0-2500 GCA_015478945.1 Trachelipus rathkii
AAGAGATTTCTATACATCCGCTAACCAAACCGAATATCACCCATCTTTTCCACATGACAAACCATCTCAACATACTTTTTCATTTATTCTCACATTTACCCCTTTTTTCACAGCCCATATATATCTCTATACGACGTTTCATTCCTCATTAGTATCAATTTTTTCTCACACCGGTAGCACGCCCCTAAGATTGTCCATCTGAACACATGTACTTTATATCTAATACCTCTTATTGCCAGAACCATAGCTTCTTACTAACATTAACACAGCTAATAACATATCGTCATGTAAGACTCCTAGCACACTCAAGACTTATCCTTTCATTCCACTGAGGATCTTTAAGTTGCACGAGCCACTTCCTACCCATTCACAACTTTCTACTAAAATTCTGCATCTCCGTTCCCTTTCTCCACCATATAATCCTAATATGTATAATTCAACATTTGTTTCCAGCTGCCCACATCTAAACAGAACTTTACACCGAGAACTGTCCTCACTCTCAACCATAACCTACTCTATTCTACGTTTTACTTTCAAATATCTCCTTTTTCACACCCTGCCAAATCTCTCTACTAATCCTCTCAAACTCTTTTTTCAAGATGTGCCACACAAAACCAATCATCCGCATATAATAGTAGGGCAGCCTCTTACTCTCTTTTATTCTTCATTACTCCTAACAGCCATCCGCTGCCACCCCCGCCACCGCCACCCAACCTCTGATCTCTTTCATAACCCAATCCATATATATATATGATATAATATATATAATATATATATATATATATATATTATATATATAATATATATAATATATATATATATATATAATATATTATATATATATATATAATATATATATAGTATATATAAGTATATATATATATATATATATATATATATATATATTATATATATATATTATATTCTTTTTCAAAAGTGAATCAATTCCAGCCTTTAATATATTTCTTTTACAACCCAAAAGGAAAATAAAAAAAAAAAATTTTCTCCGGCTCCAGCTCCGGCTCCTGCTCCGGCTCCTGCTCCGGCTCCGGCTCCAACTCCGACTATGGTTTCTGCACTGTTTGAGAATTGTTCAGTACTTTCTGGCAATAAATTTTTCATGCACAAAAAATATTTTTTGAAAAAATTTATACCCAGGATCCGGTTCTGTTTCATACTCCTGCTGCGGCTCCAGTTCCGGCGCCGGATCCAACTAAGGTTACTGCACTATTTGAAAATTGCTCAGCACGTCTTCTGGCAATAAATTTTTCCCCCACAAAAAATATTTATAGAAACAAAATTATACCCAGAATCTGGCTCCGTTTCCGACTCCGGATCCGGATCCAACTGAGGTTTCTGCACTATTTGAACATTGTTCAGCACGTCTTCCGGCATTGAATTTTTCACCTAAAAAATATTTCTTAAAAAAAAATTTATAAACAGGATCCGACTCTGAATCCGACTCCGGATCCGGATCCATCTAAGGTTTTTCACTATTTGAAAATTAGTCAGCACGTCTTCTGGCAATACATTTTTCACCTAAAAATATTTCTTGAAAAAAATTATCAACAAGATCCGACTCCGACTCCGACTCCGGCTCTGGCTCCGGATCCATCAAAGGTTTCTGCACTATTTGAAAATTGTTCAGTATGTCTTCTAGCAATATTATTCACCTAAAAAATATGTTTTGAAAAAAATTCATACCCAGGATCCGGCTCCGGCTCCGACTCTGATTTCCGCTTCTGCTCCGGATCCGACTAAGGTTTCTGCACTATTTGAAAATTGTTCAGCACGTCTTCTATCAATAAATTTTTAACCTAAAAAATATTTAAAAAAAAAAAAAAATCATACTCCGTCTCCGACTCCAGCTCCGACTTCGACTTCGACTCCGAATCCGGATCCGACTAAGGATTCCGCACTATTTGAAAATTGTTCAACAAGTCTTCTGGCAATAAATTTTTCATCTAAGAAACTTATTTCTTGAAAAAACTTTATACCCAGGATCCAGCTCCGAATCCGGATCCGGATCCGACTAACGTTTCTGCACTATTTGAAAATTGTTAATTACGTCTTCTGGCATTAAATTTTTCACCTAAAAAAATATTTTTTTTAAAAATTCATACCCAGGCTCCGGCTCCGGCTCCGGCTCCGGCTCCGACTTCGGCTTCAGCTCCGGATCTGACTAAGGTTTCTGCACTCTTTGAAAATTGTTCAGCACGTCTTCTATCAATAAATTTTTAACCTTAAAAATATTTTTCGAAAAAATCATGCTCCGACTCCAGCTCCGACTTCGACTCCGAATCCGGATCCGACTAAGGATTCCGCACTATTTGAAAATTGTTCAACAAGTCTTCTGGCAATAAATTTTTCATCTAAAAAACTTATTTCTTGAAAAAAATTTATACCCAGGATCCGGCTCCGGATCCGGATCTGACTAAGGTTTCTGCAATATTTGAAAATTGTTCAGCACGTCTTCTGACAATAAATTTTTCATCTATAA
>JABUQX010044574.1:12500-32500 GCA_015478945.1 Trachelipus rathkii
CATGCACGCTCATCTGCTAGGGTACAGGATCGTATCCTAGCATGGTGAAAATACATTAGGGGTATTTACAATTACAAATTTGATTGCAAGTTTAAATTATTGCATTTCATTATACCATAATAACCCCCGGTTTATGGTATTTTATTGATCACCATGCGCGTAACCTGTTTTGGTTGGCCCTACGTTCGAGTGCGAGCGGGAGAAACCGTAGTAATGCTCTTCTTGGACAGTAGAAGTATTCTCGGTTTCTCTTTGTCTCGTCGTAGCGTAGTGGTCAAACACATGCACGCTTATCTGCCTAGGGTTCCAGGAATCGTAATCCCCTAGCATGGTGGAAAATACATAGGGGGTATTTACAATTATATTATATAATATAGATATATATATATATATATAATATATATATATATATTATATATATATTATATATATATATATATAATATTATATATATATATATATATGATAATATATTATGAAAACTTCTAGATTTTTCATCCTAACAGAAAAACTCTGTTTCTCGACCCACCTGTAAGAAACACCACTGATCTAGAAGCTTTGCGGAGACGCGTTTGAAGTATTTTACTTAACGAACCAAAAAAATTAGCAAGATATTTGTGCATCAAATGATTTCTATAAGCGCTTCTGCACTTGGAGTTCCATTCTTCATTTGTTCACTTCCTTTTTTTTTTTCTCAAAAATCTGGTTTAAAATTATCACTAAGTACTGGTCATCAAGGTTAGTCCTCTTCCCACTTTGTTCTCGTTGCTATAACGAAAGTAGCTGTATTCAATATTTATTACCATGTACTTGTCATTTTTACTTAAATGGGATACAATTTTGTCTTGTTTGAACGTAAGCTAAAAAGGACAACGTTTAATACTATTTTAATTTGATGGGATTTATTTTTAAATCGTCGTCGTTCCTTTTCGTTTGAGTGGGCCCTATATATTAACGCTTCCCTTATGACTTCATAGAAAACTGATTAATAGCTATTTCTTCGCATACCTTTGAGAGAAAATGACAGACTCTAAATCGGTACGATTGCGTGTGCTCTTTCATTGAATTAGGTTATGTGTCATGAAAATACCTTATTCGTAATTTTTTCAGCTATATATATTATATATATATATAATATATAATATATATATATATATATATATTAATATATATATATATATTGATATATAGTATATATATATATAAGTTATATATATATAATATATATAATATAATATATATATCATCCATCTCTTTCAGATTGGGATAAGGTGCGTAACATGCACCAGAAGCAGAAAAGTAGTAGAAGAATATGACGAAAAGCCCCTCCCCTACAGTTTCCTTTATACCTTAAAAGTGAGACTCGTCGAAGTCAGAAAAATTCACCCTAGAGGTTTCAGCGAAGAACCGCACGGACCCTCACTGCGGTATCTCGTCAATGTGGTGTTCATCCTCTGGCCAGGCCCACAACCGTACCCCCTCACAAAACCCCCGCCATTTACTCGGCTATTATAAACCTTTCCTTGTCTCCCCCGAACAAAACTCATATTTCTCTCCTTCAGGCATTCTTTTACTAACTCCATCCACTTTCTCCTCGGTCTCCCAGTCGGTCGATTCTCAGCACACTAACGGCTTAAACAACAACTATCATCCATTCCTTTTCATTATCAAACCACCTAAATGTGTCTCGTTTATCTCTCATTTAATCCTTTCCAGCCACCACAAGAACTCCCTAAGAGATTATTCTTCATTTTATTAATTCTTCTCACACGATAACACCCCCCTTAGATGTCCATCTGAACATTTGTATCTTAGATCTATTCTCTTATTCAAGACCAACAAGTTTCACTGATATACATTAACAACAGGTAGCAACATACTCTCTGCAAAACCATAGCGCACTCAAGACTTAGTCCCTTTAATCCACCAAGGAATTTTATTGCATCAGCCACCTTCCTACCATTCACACCTTTCCTGCTATACTCAGCACCATCCGTTCCCTTTTCATCCAACTTTTATCCTAAATATTTAAACTCTGACACTTGTTCCAGTTGCCCGCCATCTATCATAACTTCACACCGTAGACTCCCCTCACTCACTACCATAATCTTACTCCTTAATCTAACATTTATTTTCAAACCCCTCCTTTACACATCCTGCCAAAACCCCTCTAACCAATCCTCTCAAACTCTCTTCAGATCTGCCACACAAAATCAGATCATGTCCGCATAGTAATAAGTAGGGCAACCCCCACTTTCCCCTCCATTCTCCATCATTCTAACACTTTCCCCTGCCACCCCTATCTCTAATTCTTTCATAACCCCCATCCCATCTGCCAATTGAAATAACCCAGGAGACATAACACATCCCGCCTCACTCCGCTACTTTAGATTAAACCATCATTTTTTTCAAATTACATTATTCTTACACATGCTTCCGCTATCGCGCATCATACTCATTAAATTCAGAAAGCCTTCCACCAACACTATATATCACTAATACTTGCCACAGGCTTCTCTATTGATCCTATCACGCCTGTTGCAAAATCCATAAAACCCTAAATACAACTTATCTTCTTCTCTCTTTTCCTCAACATTTGTTTCAAATGTATAGTTTGATCCAAATAATCCTCTAACCACTTTTTAAATGCACCTTGCTTTCATCAACCAGTCCTTCAAGTCACTCGGACATATCTCTTCGACCAAAAACCAAAATATATCTTCCCTTCACCACTCATAAACTAATTCCCCATAGTTCCCTTATTTCCATTAACCCTTTATATAAGGGTACTATTAGTGCTCTCCTCCAATCCCTCGAAACTATAAACTCCATAAACGCTTTGTTATATAACTTCCAAATTCATTCATCAACCATCTTCGCCTCATTTATTGATCATTTCACGAGTAATTCCATCTACGCCTGCAGAATACCATTCTTCGACTTTCTCACTCTAACCCCTTACCTCTCTCTCTCTAATAAGTCTCATTCCCAAATACCTATTTCTTCTTACCATCATGCAAACCCACATCATTCACTTATGCACCTTTTCCTTTCTGCAATGTTTGCTGATTTTCGAAGTGTTCCCTCCACAATCTTCTCACTCTATTTTATCAATTACGAAAGCACCAATTCCTTTTCATTATTCTAAGATAAATAAATATTATATATATATATATATATATATAATATACAATATATATATATATATTATATATATATATATATATATATTATATATATATATATATATAAGAAAGGACCAAATTTAGTTTGCCAGCCCCTCAATGACTATATAAAAAGGTTTGACAATCACATAACTCTTGAAAGTTTCATCTCTTGAAATTAATATTTCACTCTTAAAATCACACATAATTTGGCATACTGTTATCAAGTGATCAGTCTATAGTAATTTATTTATAACTTGAATTTTGTACTACGTTCGTTAATTTTTTTAATTGGTTGTTTATAAGATAAAAATGTTTACTATAATTTTAACATTATTATTTAATATGTCTTATGGCATGATGATTTCAAATGTTTCGAAACGTTGTCTATTAAATGTTTCTGGATGTATATATCTTAATATATATATATATATATATATATATATATATATATATATATATATATATTATATATAATATATTATATTAATATATAATATATATATATATATTATATTATATATATATACATTCATATATATATATAATTTATAATATGATATATATATATATATATATATAATATATATATATTATATATATATATATATATATTAATATATATATATATATATATATATAATATATATATATATATATATATATAATATTATACATATTATATATATTATATATGTATATAAGTATATAGATATATATAATATATATATATATATATATATATATTTAATATATATATATATTATATTATATATATAATATATATATATAATATTTTATATTATTATATTATATATATATATATATATATATTATAATTATATTTATATATTGATATATATATTTTATTGTGGAAGAATTTATTTTTTCCCCTATTGTGTTACGAACATCGAAATTTAATTTATTTTGGAAACCAAAATTGGGTAAAATTTTTGGGAAACAAAAAACTGAGTAAAATTTTTTATTTATTTATTTTATTTTCAGAGAAATGAAAAGAAATCTGCGATTGTCAAACAATATTCCTATATAAAACATTTCAAGGCATATATACATATATAATATATATATATATATATATATATATATATATACTATATATATATATATATAATTTTATATATTATATATTATATATATATATATTATATATATAATATATATTATATATAATATATATATTTATATATATGGGGACATTTATAAGTGGTTGACTTCGTGACCGTTAATATTAGGTTAGGTTAATTTAGGGTTAAGTTTTGGTTAGGTTAGGTTTAAGTTAGGTTAGGTTAGGTTAGGTTAAGTTAGGTTAGTTTACCCAAAAATTTAATGTTTACCCTAAAATTATTAAAATAACCGATACATTAATTATTGATTTTCGCTCCTGGAGTCAACACTTAATAAAAGAGCCTATATAAATATATATAAGATATATATATTAATAATATATATATATATATTATATATCATATATATATATATATATATATATATATATATATATATATATATATATATGTGGGTGTGTGTGTGTGCGTGTATGTTCTAAGATACGGTGACTTTGTTGGATATAATTCTAATGATCACTTATGAGGCCTGCCATACATTAGCTACTTTTTGATCAAAAATAGCCAAAAATATTGTTTTTTATAAAGTATTTATGCATATATAAACTAAAATATAATTTAAAGTAGTTCGAAATTAAAATTGAAAAAAGGGAGTTCAAAAAGTTTTGGTTCTCCACGAATTTAAAAACCAATTCTATTTTTTCTAATTTCTGATAATTCGAGCATGTATGGGAGGAATTTAATTCAAAAGTGTTGCTAGCGTACTGGTCTTTAGGAGAAGATTTCATGGATATTTATCTATTTCCTATTCTCATCTCTTTCTAATCATAAGAAGTGAAGAGCTAAAGTTGTGCCACTATATTATTGAGTAAGACTGCGGTGCAGATATTTCTCATTTTGCAAGCTCTGACAACGGCTCCTGCTTCTTCATCTTAAAATGCCCGAATCCGGCTCTAGAACTGGATCAACAAATCAAAAGTTTCTCGGCTCTGGGTTTGGCTTTATTATTTTAAAATATGAGGCTCCGGTTTCGGCTCCAAACCTCTTTATTTTATAGAAAAAAATTCGACTCCGGCTCTGGCTCCGGCACCACTCAAAAATAATATCAACTCAACACCCAAAAAATAATTTCGTCACTGAATCCACAGAAAACCTTACTCTCCCCAGCCCTATTATTGATGTTGCTGTGGCAGTTTAAAGAACAACGTTTTTTTTTATGGGAAGTTCAACTCTGCATTTCAATATCCAATTAAATATATACGGCACATATAAAAAATAAATACTAAACTGTCTGCACACATATATAAAAAGCTCCGAAATAAATACAAAAAACTATTTTGTAAGAGTTTGAGGAGTAATCTTCAAATTGTAGTAAGAAAATTGAACTATTATTTAGTCTACGAAAAAGAACACTCGCCATTATCTGTTTTTAATATTTCTAAGATTCGACCCTCGCCGATCATTCGTCTAGCTCATGATGAATCACAGGTCAAATGTTTAGGTTGGGAAAAATTAAAAAATAGTCATTTTCATTGCAATTTTAACAGTATGTTGGAGCACTTTACAACAAAGCCAATGGAAATAATAATTTAGCCAACAATTTAAGTATGTTTCTCGATCAGAGGTCTGATAGGGTTTATTTACTGCACACTGTGACTATAGATGTAATAAGGGACAAAATGACTAAGAAAAAACTGGGTGCCTAATAGATAGCGAGCTTAAGAGATCATATATCTCTGATAATGTCGCTAAGGAGCTACGTGCAGATTATGAAGGAAGCAGGGATGAGTAATGTAGTTTATGATGTTCAGTTTTTAATGACCTAACAAAGTTTTTAAGCAAATAACTTTAGGCATAAAAATTGACAATCAAAGTACCATTGATATAAGATAAGAACATTATGCTCTCAGTAATTTATTAAAAACTCGCTAATTTTTAGAAGACTCATCCTTTTTACAATAAGAAGGGATATTCTATCTTTGATTTAAGGTAATACTAAGTATTGACGTTTTGCAATTTTTCCCCTCTTCTCAGTTGTCATCTTGCATGAAAGTTAGTTGCTTTGTGATGGGTATTAATATTATATGTTGGTAATATTTAAAGAAAGAAAAGTTGTCTAATTTGTATAATCATAGTGACACGAAATGTCAAACAGGTATCAAGGGTTGTAAATAATTTATGCTTGTAGAGCTAGTAAAACCGAGTTAAAACTATCACATCTCCTTTAAAGCCTCATTTTAATCCACTGAAAGAGATTTTAAGTGACTCTGATGTAAATAATGACCTAGAAAATCTCTTTTCTCTTGAATTCATAGGAAATATGAAATGGTAAAAAAAAATTGAAAAAGGTATTTTATTTAATAATAACAAATATGTTATGTTACCATGGATAGAGAAGATATGTTTGGTCCCTTCTAATTAACATATAGTTATTAAAGTTTAAAACAAGGCCACATTTTTTCTTGAGGAGTAAAAATTAAACCAAATAAGATGTGGTTTTTCTAAACCAACTATTTGAAAACATCCTTGAACATGTAACTGTCAAACCCAATCATGAGACAGATTACATCTATATCCCCCCATAATTCTGTCGTTAAGCATGAGGCTCAAGTAACAATTAAAATTAGACCTATTTTGAATTGTTCACTTAAACAGATAAACATTACCCGTCCTTAATGGAGTCTCATATACTGGCACAGATTTGATGTCAGACCTTTGGATCCAACTAATTAATTAAAAGAAATGTTGCTGAAAATATTGTTGCTCCTCCATTTTGGATTTATATTATATTATATCTAAATTCCTGCCTAAAGTGCATCTTCTTTAGTCCTGTGACTTTAAAGATAATTCTATCAACGCTAACTTTTTCTGCAAACGGTTTTATGTGTTTATCGTACTTTCCGGTTTTAGAAAAATATTTTAGGAATAAAAAATATATCATCCTCATTATAGAGAATCATTCACCAACTACAGATCTGGCCAAACAATTCTAATTCTGATTTAAAAATGAATATAAATTGAGTAAAACATTGAAAATAATTTATTAAAAAAAAAATTTATAATAAAAACGATAAGTCGCGAAATAAAAACAAAGATACAAATAACATATTCGCTATATATTACCGAGAACTAAAAAAAATAAATAAACACGTCTTATTTTAAAATCAGAAATAAACGATTAATGTTACATAATGTTTACTATTATTTATTTTTAAAAATTAATGTTTACTTAATATTTACTAATACTTATTATGAACGACTAATGTTTACTTAACGCTTATTAATACTTATTATAAAGATTAATACTTATTTAATGTTTGCTAATACTTATTAAAAGAGATCAATGTTTGCTTAATCTTTACTAATACTTATATAAACGAGTAATGTTTGTGAATACCAATTATAAACTACAGATCCATTCTTTAGTAGATAACCTGGCTTAATATATCTACCTAATTTATCTACTTGTCTGTCTACTAAGTATGGTAACAAGTTTTTAGTTTTTTCTATAGTGTTTTATTAAAAACATTATACAGTAACACACATATTGTATTATAAATGTAAAAATAACATTGTTGATTTAATAAATACATAATATACGCAATGTGTTAATAACATCTAAAAATTTAAACATACATGATATTATGGCCGTTAGAAAATTTTATACGACTGTTTAATAAGACTTATATAATAATATAACTAACATAAGTGGATTTAAAATATACAAAATAACTTCAAATGTTGAACTAAACTAATAATATATAACTAACATATTAATTAATCATTTACGGGTTTCCATATAATAATACATGTTAATCACAATTTGCCATAAACAACAATCTATATCCCTAATAATATACTATAGTACGATAAAAAGTATTTTTTATATTTCTATGTGTTAAATTAACATTAATAGTAATTATTATATTAAGCATGTGTTATAAATTAATAAAATAAGATCGCCATAAATTATTATTAACAACTGATTAAGGTATACTTTAATTCATGTTTTTCATGTATTCTGGAACCTATCATATTTCTATAATTGCAATCTTTGGACAGGAAAGATTATTCTAACATTATTACTTTCATATTATCATGTAAATCTATTCTCTAGTTTGAAACGTTCTATAACCATGGTGGTTCTTTTTTGGGACCCCATCATGTTATGGAACTTTGAATTAATTTGGACACTTGGAATTAGGATGATTAATTAGTTTGGCTGTGAGTGGTGCCTCTGGATAGATAATCCGAAGAAAGTAAGAATTGATAACTTGGAAAATATAAAGGTCGTGGTTTTACACAAAAAAATATTGTTGATCTGTTACAAAACTCCCTAAAATGAAATTCAGATAAATTTGTGTGTTGCCAAAAATTTAATGATTTATTAGAATCCAATAATTATTCTGATATAGAGCTGAGCGTAAACATTTAACACAAAATTTAGCAAATAATTTTAGGTTTGCACCAGAAGCTTTGATAGTTTTAAAACACCTTATTGGTTTTTTGAGAAAGCGATTTCTGGCAAGACATAACTCACAATAAGTATTTTCAAGAAAATATGAAGTTCTGTCATCTTAATAAATTAAATATACGATATGGTAAATAGTATTTTCGATGATAAGTACTAGAGAACAAAGAGTATATTTGGATATTATAATTTAAATCTTAGTTCCAGTAGTAATGGAAAACATTTTTAAAGCTATTTTTGTTATTTAATCAGAAGTGCTGTGTAACTTAAAGTATTTGTAGATGGCTCTTATGGATAAATAATACTCTCCCAAGAGGAGGTTCGATAAACTCTAGGTTTTACAAAAACGCTCCTTTGATTTTAATATTTCCAAATTATTCGATAAAGTCTGGCAAAATAAGTTTTGATTTTAAAAGTGGAGGGATCAATACTACGTAACATTCCTTGTAACAGTAAAAGATGAAAAATTTATGATTCAAAAAGATGAAACTTTTGCTTGTAGAACTTGAATTATATAAGAGTCTGACGAAACCGGTATTCAGGAGCCTTTGAATGTATTTTTTTATTTATAATGCTCTCCATAAATATATTGGAAGCGATTATTCACAACGTTAATTCGTGGGTACCATAAGGCAGCCAAATGACGAACCTATTCTTATTGATTTTATATACAATTCCCACACAACGTGATTTCGATTAAAGTCTGGACACAGGTCTTCAGTTTAAATTCAATCCTGGGTAAGCAAAGAAGTTTTGATATTTTAAAAGTATTTCGAAAAGGGTCTGGAACACCAAAGTATTTGATTTTAAACATACGTATAATAACGCTCATTCGATATAGTCTCTGACTAAGTATTGATTTTATAACTCCGCCAAAAGAATTTCAGAAAAATATCGAAGATCTAAAACTTCTAGCGGTACAATATATGTTTGAAGTTTTATGTCACTCAATATTGTTTCATGTCGATATTTTCGAGGTCTGGCATTAAGAGCAGTTTTTGATTTTTACAACCTCCCCTATAAGTTTTTTACAGACAGGCTAGATAACATCACTGACTATCTGTGCTTCATTTCAAAGTTGGGATAGTATTATATATACGTCGCTCAACTAATATGAGGTACGATAGAAGAGTACCGGGACAACATGTCTAATTATTGTATCTCTTAATATTCCTCCGACCCAAACTCTAAAATTACCCGCGATAAAAAAGTGGTAGGCTCATACATCAGTTGCAGTTGAAAAAAAAAATCGTGATTTTAATGAAATCTTCCTCACTAGTGAGTTCGAATTGCGGAGAAAGCTATTACAAGTGATCACATCGAAAAAAAGCTAAGTTTTTGAATTTAGAAGTATTGCCGACTAAATGTCTTGGAACATTAACGTCTTCCCTGATTTTAAAACTCAAAACCGTATCCGAATACTAGTCTTCTAACACAGTTGAGTCGTAGGTTATAACTCCTAAAAACTTCAGAGAAAAGCCTTCTTTAGGGAACGAAAAGTTTGATTTAAATGACCAAATTATGTCGCATAAAGATCGCTGAAGCCACAAAAGTTTAGAGAAAGATTTTAAACTCCCAAGACGTTTGTCGACAAAACTATAGCAATATAAAAATTTTTTTTGGAAAAAATAATCTTTTTTTTTTTAGTAATAAAAAATAAAAAATAAGAATTGAAAAAAAAAATAACTAAAAACCTCTTCTCCCTTTTTCCACCAACATATTTCCAATTAATTTGAGATAGAAAATGTCTGGTTACCACCAAAGTTGTTGATTTTAAATCAAGCTCCCCCAAGAGAATTATGTTCAGATACTAGAGTACGTGGTAACAATCTAAAAAACTCTTGATTTTAGAACTCCCCAAAGTTTCGATTAAAGGCTTTCTAGAGGACCCCAAGTTTTTGATTTAAAGTATTAAATCGCGATAAGGAATTTGTTCGATTCAAGTCTGGAACAAAGTTTGATTTTTGAAAAACCCATCATCACAAGTATGAATAGCCGATATTAGAGTTCTTATAGACAAAGTATTGAATGTTAACAACTTCCGGCAAGGAGATCTCGAGTAAACACTCTAGGGAAGAATACTTAAATCCCAAAAGCTTTGATTTTAATCTCCCAAATTATTCGAATAAAGTCTGGCATAAAGTTTTGATTTTTAAACTCGCAAAGTTTTTCGACAAAAAAGTCCTGCATATAATTTTTAAATTCCTTTTGTATTATACCTTAGATGAAACTCTCATTATAGTGTCGCATAAAAAGTCTGGAAACATAAGTTTTAGATTTCTTATCAACTGAAGCAAGCCTCCACATGTATTCGATTAACACATGTTCTGGCTGCCTCTAAGGAAAATATTTTTCGATTTTAAAGCTCACCCAAAAAGTCTTCTTGCCGGTATGAGAATCGAAATACTGGACAACATCGAAGTTTTGAGATTTTATAAAGTATTTTCCAAGATAATAGTCTGAGAACACTATAGTATATTGACTCTCTAATAAACTCATCAAAACGTAAATATCGAAATAGAGGTCCTTTAACAAGTATTGGGGTTAAACTGAACTCCCAAAGGAATGTCGAAGTAGGAACTCGTAGGAAGAAGTGTTTGTTAATGTTTAAATTCCCAAATTATCGATAAAACGGTCTGCAATAAATTAAAGCCTTATATAAGATTCTTTGTAAAACTCGCGCAAAGCTTTTCGACAAATCTCGCGCACTATCATATTTTCTTAATTTTGATTTTGAATTAGCACTACACCATCAATTAGTATAATTTCGATATAAAGCGTTTAGATCCTTAGGAACTAATCGTATTTTTGATCGTTTATCAAAGATAGCAGATCTCCAAAATTATTCGATAAAAGTTCTGGCGTGACAAATTATTTTTTGAATTCTTTACATAGCACTACTGCCTCAGAAACCGTATTCAGATATAAGGCAACTACGTGCTTGCGACACAAAGTAATAAAAAGTTTTTTTGTATTTTGTTCAATTGTATATCGCCGATAAAGTTCCTGAACACCACTAAAAGTTATTGGGATTTTCAAAAATGATAACAACAAAACTTGCACACAATATGTATTCGACACTGATATGTTCTTTAACCCACAGTGTATTGAAATTTTATAAACTCCCAAGAAAAATCTTCTCTGATAAACGTACGATGATCACCAAAGAAAAAGTGTTAGATTGGGATTGTGAAATTTCCAATACTTATTCGATAATAAGTCTGGACATACAAAGTATATGATTTTTGAGAAACTCGCCCAAAGTTTTCTGACAAAATCTGTGCATAAAATTTTGATTTTAAATCTCTTCAATATATTGCGAATAAATTAGTCCCTCGCGAACAAAAGTTTTAGATTTTAATAACATCCAAGATCGAATACTAGTTCTAGCATATAAAAGTGTCTATTTTGAATTTTAAACTCCAAAAGAGAATTTCGATATAGCGGTGCTAAAGCACTACTTTTTTGTTTTTTAAACTCCCAAAGTAATTTCGATATTATAGTCCTAGAAACAAACATTTTTGAATTGTTAATTGAGCTCGCGCCATCTCTTTGTATCTTTATCTATTGTTCCGCGAGTAGTGACTTGCAGACATCTTTCTCGCCGGGGTCTGGTCTCAAGTACACAAGCAGCAAAATTGTGCAGATGCGGATAACGGTCATTCTTTATAATAAAATTTTGCATAGGTAAAGTTCCTCAAAGTGTTTTGCTCTGCTCACGCCAACCTATCTGGCGTTTTTTGTCCTATGTATTATCCCGTAAAGCCGAACTTTCTAACATTCCATGCCTTATCAGCCTATCGCTGACTGCTTTGTGTTTGATACGATGTCTCAGCCGACCATTTATATATTAAGCATTGCATACATCGGGTACTAGTGCCTTGGTTCCTACCACGATGCAATTCAAAATCAGGAATCTCCTGGTGGGAGGAGTTCTCAGAGGTTTCCTCCCTTAATCAACTCAGAACCACCCCTCCAGCTCTGCACTTTCTCTATCAACACTTCCTACTACAATCACTGATCATTATAGATTTGACCCCACTGCCCTTATGAACTGAGCAAAACTCACTCAAGCCATAGTCCCCTTCTCCTCCTCATATAGGACAACTCACTCTTTTCCATATCAGTCCTCATCTCAATAATTTCTTCTATTCAAACCCACTCTATTGTCTCCCCCCATATCTTTCACTTGTCAACCATCCAGTCCTTCTCTCTCTTCCTTCCTATTTTCTATACGATACACATGGTTTACTCTGCAGAGAATTCTCATATCTCTCACTCTTCTACTTATCTCTTACTATCGTTATCTCTTATATACTCTCTTATTCTATATCTTACATCAAATTAAACTAAGTTATAATATATTTTAAGCTGGCTATCACTACTACTAATTAGGGTCGGGGACATATATATTATATATACTATATATATACCTATATATATAAATAAAATTACTAAGTTATACTATTCTGTCCATACGTGGTGCTCGTCATGTGTAGTGTGTGAGTTGTATGTGTGTCGGTGCTGACCTCCAATCAATTGTCTGTTGCCTGTGATCGTTCTTGTACACCTTTAAATTAAGTTATAACCGTTTGTCAAACCGGGGGTTATTGAACACAGCATTTTATGTAACAAATAAAAATGTGTTTATTACGAGATTTAATTAAGATTCTTCAGATAGCATTTGAGGGTCAAATAATTATATCTGGGTTTATAAAAATAAAGTAGTAATTTATATCATTTAATATATAATTCTGAATACGTATAAATATTCCATTATTATATTCTTTATATCTTTATGAGGTTGAGTATAAATACTATTAAGCTTTCATGCCTGACTTATATATTACGGGTATAATCTATTACTAGTATTTTAATGATATAATATATGATCATTCTATGTATATTACCTTAAGATCTAATCTAATATATTTATAGTTCATTTGAAGTAATATCATGTTTCTACTACAAGGGGACACAATTTATGTTGAGTAATTTTGCCTAAAAATTTATATTCTATTACATCATATCTATGGAAGCACTACTATCCTATATGTTATATTATACCCTGTTACATAAGTACATTAGACTGTAGTATTAATTCTTAGGTGAAAATAAATCATTCTTGGAGTCTGCTTATCCGTTCTTGGTAGGTATTGGTTTTTTATTCGCTATTATGATATAGTGGGTCGACTAAGACATTAGTTTTATGCTAACTTATTCTCATATTACTGATTTTAAAACTGGCTACTTAGGTTCTCGACTTGTCTATAACTAATAGTTGTTCGTTATGAAGAATACTAGATTTATTTACTCCTATCTCATATTACGTTTTATTTCATTGCTACCATTGTAAAATTTATTGACACTACGTCACACACCTTTATAATATCTGTATAAATGAATTAAATATTCACGTAGTTAATTCTTTATATATTAGCTTTTCTTATTATTTTCTCACCATAACACTATTATCGTTACTATTGTCATAGACCAAACCAATACGTAACCTGGTACCAGCTCACCTTGTCTCCTTTATGATTATATACAGACACAATTTATCCTCATAATATATCTAGTCACTTTGACATTGTTCTAATTAGCACTTTGCCGCGCGAGCCATGTCCAAAAAAGTTCTTATACCTAACTTTTTACTTAAATAATATATGCCTTTATCTTTGTTGTTGTTTAAACATTCTATAATGAATTTTACACTATTATTCTTTAATATATTTTATCGCATTCCAAACAAAAAGTTTCTAAAAAGAATCCTGCCGAGTTTATAAGAAGGGATTCACTTGACAGTAAACCAATAAGTATTACACTAGTCACTTCAAGTGAGTTAATCAATGTGATATTGGGCTGAACATGTGAATATCTCTAAACGCATGCTGAAAAGATATTCGAGACACAAACATCTGATAGCAAAAAAAATGCTGCTAACTTGCTTGAGGATTGCGCTTAGCGGGGCGTGAGCGTATCTTATTACGCAGATTCAATCACTTCTGACATGAGGGTGTGTGAGTCAAACCTTGGGAAGTAGTGGCGACTAGGGATGCTGCTCCTTATTACTGGGGGTAGGAATATCGACAGGATCTTGTGAACTCTGAAAATAAACAACGCAATACAAAGAATATAATAGAGAACTATTATATATTAGTTCAGATTTAATCATATTTGTAATGTATAGTAAAAGTGTACTAAATACTTTTGTATAAGAATGTTAGTACAAGATTGAGTCCCATAGCTATACAATAATTGTCACCATCACTACACATATTACCACTATCACCTCTTCATAACTGAGAATTTACGCTCACTATAGATTTTACCGAAAGATGTTTACTCTATCACACATCATTCTATCTCATCACATCCTCATGTATTCATCAGTTACGAAATGTCCCTATAATCCCTAATTATTACCATTCCTTAATCTTCGTATAGCTTCTCATCAGAGAAGAGCTTCCAATTGTACCTATTTATGTAAATCCCTATACATCATCTTCTTCACTTTCAAAAACTGTTCATTATTACTATTCATTTTATTACTCACTTCATAATTGCTATCTCTTATTCTTCCTTTTTTCTCGCTTGCCTTTATACAATCTCAATTCCTTATTTCTTTCTCCTTCTAAATAGAAATGATAATTAATATATCTATATATGTATATATATATAATTATATATATATATTATATATTATATAATATTATATTATATATTAAAATATATATATTTATATTAATATATATATATATTAATATATTATTATACTATATATAATATTTAATATATCTAAATATATAATATATATTATATATAATATACTATTATTATATATATATATATATATATATATATTAAAATATATCATATTAATATATATATAATAATATATAATAAGATTATATCTATTAATTTATATATATATATTACTTATATCTTCATATATATATTATAATCTAATATATATATATAGTATATATTATTCCTAAATTAATCGTCTGAATATTAAAAAGCTAGAATCAAATAGGGAAATGAATGCTGATATTACTTTGACTACAGAGATGCTCAGTCCCTGATTTATTATATGTATATATTTTTTTAAAATTATTATTTTGAAAGAGGACTGAAAATACCCTATTACCAAATATTATATATTAAATGTTATTTAAAAGATTTTTTAATATATTAATAATGATTATTTTATTTATGGTTATATAGTACTATATTTGGATGGGACAAATAAACCAATATTAAGGGAATCAATTGAACAGAATTTTGGAGATACTAAATGACAATGAAATATTATAATTGCATGTGGGATAATGGACAATTCTATATTATCGTAATACATTAGTTGATTATATATAGTAAATATTCACATTAAATCAGCTAAATACATCAATAGATATCTGCCATTTTCAAAGGTGTATTCTATATATAAATGTGCTGATTATATATATATATATATAAAAATGTAAATGTTTTAAATTTAAAAAAAATGGTGTAAAAGGGATATGATGAAATAATATGGGAATCAAAACAAAAAAAACAAATTATATATAAAAAACATATCTTAGAGTGTACACTCGAGAATAACTTATATAATATTATTTTGCTATATATACTAAATAAAAATATATCACTGGGATTCATAATACGTTTTCATTATTATATCTATCTACTATAATTATATATACTCACTTTTGATATAACCGTTATTGATTCTTGTTAGTTTACTTAATCATCATTAGTATTATCATTATATATGTTATTAATATACTAATATATTATATATATATATATAATATATATATATAATATATTATATATATATATTATATACCTAACCTATATTCAAATAACTTAACATTATTTTATTATTAATTTATATTTTTATTTATATAACTAATATAACAATAAGCAACCAAATTTTTACTATATACCTACGAACAGAGCTGCAAGCGGTCGCTATTAGATATATTAGACTTATTTATTTACTTACTAATTTATTTTTACATTATCAATATATATTAATTACTATAAATATACCTAATTGTACTCACATATAGACCTGATAATAAAACTCAATATTGTATATAAAGATATGTAAGGATATTTTCAGCCTACTCATATTAGTACTATATAAGATTGAATAAAAGAGAATTTTGATAATTTATACTTTACCTTATTACTTATATATATAAGAAATATTTCCCTGATCAGAATATCACAAGATTCAGTGGAAATTACACTTTACTCTGTCATTTAACATATTTCTCATAATATTATTTACCATTAATTATTTCTTATTTTATTGCATACATTGTCAACATAGTTCCTCCCTCTAGTGATGAAAATTAAAATAAGAAACTGATAGCTTATATAGAGAAATAATATTATTATGTAGTTACTTTATATATATAATATATATATAATATGTATATATATAATGCATAACACCAATACATACATATACATACATACATACAAATATATATATATACTCACGCTATATATATATATACTCAATTTTGGATTTATATTATTTAATTCTAATAACTATTACCCTGAGCCCTAAAGGCATTTTCTATTTAGTACATGTGTAACATTTAATAAGATAAATTCTAAAATGGTCTTCAGCTTAAATCTCCTTAAAGGAAAACGTAAATTTTTTATTGAGGTATTTATGTAATGCATACACGAGTTTTATTAGACAAATAAATAATTTAAGTGTAAAATAAATAATATATTAATTATCCTCATTATTAAACAGGAACGTATATCTCATCAATCATATTCATATATCTGAAACATCAGATCCTTGGACAACTTACCTCTTGAATCCCAAGTGAAGAAAACAACAAAGAACTAATTGATACAATTCTGAATTTAAGATGACAGTAGTATTTTAGATGGCGTGAGTACATTCAATACAATATATATAATTCTTAAAATATAATTAATAAATCAGTATATTCCACCAAAACAATATTTATATTACAAAACTCATAACACTCAACATACTAATACACTAACACAAAATAAAAAAAATACCTTTTAACTTTTGAACCATCAAGAAAAAATAAATATATAAAAAATAAACGTAGTTTTTTTACTATTAACTGTTTTAAAATAAATGGTAATTTCTGCTTTATTGGGTAATGTCGACAAAGAGAAGTCACAAGTAGATTATATAACGAGCTTAGTTACCTATATTTACAGTTTATTAGCAAATACTTATATTAAATCTATCGTATTAACAATATTCTCAAAATGTAATTTTTGTAAATTTGCATTCGATGCTATCATCATCTTTTTATGTACTCATGTAAGTAAATGAGCATGTAATACTCATATTACAATAAAACTCATATAATTAAATACTTATAACATTACTATACAATGTATTGTAGATATTTGATTAATTCTTTATTGCATTAATAAATATTTGAAATAACTTGAATAAGTTAAAAGATATTATATATATAATAAATCATATGTAAAATAATCATCAAGTTAATACATACATATATGTGATATAAATTGAGATAATAATTGTTTATAATATATAATAATAATACATACTAATAATAATAAAATACAACATCATATAATTAATAATTAATAAATACTAATAATTAAACTACATATACGATATTATAAATTCAACATAACTGATAGTTTAGCAATAATACTGAAAAAGAATTATATTAATAAAAATTAATACACTTACTCTCAAAATAATAAATTAAATATAAAATCACACTCATGTGATAAAAGTAAACCAATGGATCAATAACTAAAATAAATAAATCAAATACATTGAAACATTATATAATTAATGGAAGTTAAATCAATAATAATAAAATACATAGTAATAATTACACATTAACTCCAAATATAACTCACCAATCACCCACTCCCACTAATATAAACGATATAAACAGTATTTATTTATATTACATAGTGATTCAATCAAAATATACCAGTAATTGTTTTATTCGCTGTTGTTATATTTAATGAAAGATGAGTGTATTAATAATATTAAATTAAATAATATATATTATTTAGTCATTAATTATATTTAATATAGAACTCTGTAATTTTACTATTTTACATTATTAATTTTATTCTCATTGTATTTCTAGATATTTAATTATTATCTTATTATTCATAGATATATGACTATTCTCTGAAAGTATAATTTTTACTTTATAATTTCCAATATATTTTTTCATACAAAATTTAGAAGGGCAGGCTTATTCCTATCGCTTGATAATTAGTTGTTATTATTGGATTATTATTAATATTATTTTTGGTACTATTTTAAATTATTTAGTAATTCTTATATTGATTATTATTAGTCTCTTGTATATTATAGAGTAGATTGAATATTAATCTTTATTTGTCTCTATGAGTATAGCCAATTACTGAGATTTTATTTATTGATTATTATAATTATTACTGATTTTTATTTGGTATGTGATATACTTAATTAATTATGTTATTTATAATATTATTCAAATTTATTTAATCGAAATTATAGTTGTTTTTAATATTTTTTTTTATTTATATTTCAATTATTCATAAAACTTTTTTCTGAGAATTAAATTTATGTTGAATGTAAACAGAATTTAATGTAAATTTTCAAATATACCTTAAGTAATTCTGACATAAAAATGATCCTTGTTCTGATGATTATAAGTTTTCGATTTTAAGTATAATAATCGATATAATAAGTCTTAGGAATCAAGTTTTTGGAGTATATTAAAACATTACAAAGATAAAATTAATTGTAATTCTAATGTACATCATATAAAACAAGTATATAAGGTACTATAATCGCACTCCAAAAGAATGATATCGATAATACTATATAGAGATCATAATAATAAGTTTTGGATTTTAAAATTAACATATGTATTTAGCATGTGTTATTAATAAAATAGATGCATAATAGTTATTTCAACTTATATCACATTCCATAAATTTATATTACTGCCACTAGTTAACGTTAATAATTAATTTTGATTTTTAACACTCAATATAACAGATACAGTCTGGAACAAAAGTTTTGATTTTTAACTCCCAGGGAGATTAATTGATAAAGTCTGGGACAAAAATTTTGGATTTGACTCCCAAATATTCGATAAAGTCTGACACAAAGTTTTGATTTTAAAGTATTCGATAAAGTCTGGAACAAAGTTTTGATTTTAAACTCAAAAAGTATTCGATATAGTCTTTAACAAAGTATTGATTTTAAACTCCCAA